>JAHKKF010518326.1:0-10553 GCA_019740295.1 Labeo calbasu
TTTGTTTAATGTTTCAATTCTTTTTTTCCCCTTTCATCAATTTTAACTCATTTGTTTGTCCTTTACTTTGTTTTATTTGATTATCACTCTTTAGCTTTCTTTGCTTTCATCATCTGTCTTTTTTCTTGCCCTTTTTGGTGTTTGTTGGAAAAATGATGCCCTGTTTTGTATCCTATTCATGGAAGCTATTCACTATCCTAAACAGACAACGAGGTGTATACAGTAGTGAAAACAGACATAGACAAACAGAAGATGAAGAGACAGGGAAGACAAATAGATTTCCCATCATTGCTGATCTATGAGCCATAATGTGTCCATTTCTGCATACACTGTATGACTACAGACTGCCATTATCAGAACAGATGTACTACTAGCATTACTGTATCGACACACACTTCATCCAACATGCATCCAACGTCCGTAAATACAGACCACATCATTCCTTTAACACATAAATGTGTAATTTCTGCACGTAATGACTGTTTTCAGACAGGTTTCCCAAACAAGTGCTATATATTAACTGAAACCTGCATTAAACATCAACATAATACACAAAATCAACTCACTTCA
Source organism: Labeo calbasu (assembly GCA_019740295.1). Taxonomy (NCBI): domain Eukaryota; kingdom Metazoa; phylum Chordata; class Actinopteri; order Cypriniformes; family Cyprinidae; genus Labeo; species Labeo calbasu. The sequence goes on from JAHKKF010518326.1 coordinate 571, forward strand.
CATTTCTCAGGCATTTTTGCCTAAGCAGAGATGTGAGTTTTAGTGTCCATGCAAAGTCACAGCGGTGTAGTTCATCTCAGTAACTACGGTCATCACTCTGAAGTACTGCACTCACTTTAGGGTTTTAAAATCCCAGGTAAGAAGAAATTACTCCTGAACATCTGAACCAAAGGACGGGCCACTCAGGATCCTGTTATCATAGACGGCAAAATTACTGCCTTGAATTGACCACCGCGCACACGTCCGCCTTACGGAAGAGCCCTTCATGAAGGCATTCACAAGCACTAGAAAAGCGTCTCCTTCCCGCAGTGCCCTTCAAGGGCACACAAACGCCGTTTGAAATTCACCCTTTGTCTACGCTTTCAACAGAAATCTGTTAATTTAGCCTGTTTTCTTTAAATAATTGTATGTTCAGTTGACATCTGGATGCAGTGAGATTCAAATTTTAATTCTGAAATTCATTGAAAACAGCTGAAAAGAAGATCTCTAATGTCTGTATTTTCAGGAGTCTCAGAGTCTCAGGTGCAGGTGTCTCATAGCAGGATCTTCTGCTCACAATAAAACTACAGATCTGAATCAATAAAAGAGTCTCACTCGCTTGATTTCACCCTCTCTGAAGAGAGATTCACGTCCAGTTTATCCACAGCAGAAGGAATTACAAACTAACTACTGAATGGTGGATTTAATGAGGATTCACGTAAGCTACTGTAAGCAACATCGGTTTGAATAAGAAATCTGGAAACATGCAAGTTCACACCTAAAATTTTAGCCTTTTTTTTTTATACAAGAAAAAGTTACTTTTTTATATTTGTTTATTAGTTTATCTATAAAAAGCTGTATTGTTTTATTTACAAATGAACACTTTATTCTTTCATTCATTTCAACTTTTGTTTTGCTGCATTGTTACTTTCATTTTGTTTGTTTTTTCAGTCTTTCATTAGATTTCACTCATTTGTTTGTTCTCTCACCTGCTTGTTTTTGTTTGTTTGATCTTTCAGCATTTTTGTTTTTATCTTTGTTCACTTTAATTTTTCTTTTGTATTTTATTAATTTTAACTCGTTTGTGCTTTTGCTTGCTTTGTTTTGTTTGTTTATCACTCTTTTGTTTTGTTTACTTTGTCCAGTATCCATTATGTCGTCTTCTGTCTTTTTTTCTTGCAATTTCCTGCTCTTTTGTCAATAAAAGTTCTCAAATTTACTGTTTGTTGAAAAAAAAAGTGATTTTTTTTTCTTCTGATTGAAGAATCAGGCCCTTTTTTGTATCATGAAAGCAGTTGTACTCACTATCCTAAACAGTTACATTTGTTTGTTCTTATGCTTGCTTAGTTTTGTTTGTTTTTCTTCTTATGTTTAGTTTTTTTTTAATCTTTTTCATTAAATTCCAAAACATTTGTTAGAATTTTTTGTTTGCTTTTTTCATTTTTCTTTTTGTTTGCTATAATTTTTTGTTTGTCTGTTGCTTGTTATTTCATGTTCTTTCACTCTTCCAATATTTCCAATATATTCCTTAAGTCATTTTCATTTAAGTGCTTTCATTTCATTATAGCTTTTGAACACTTTATTCCTTTATTGATCCCAACGTTTGTTTTGTTATATTGTTAATTTCTTTATTTCCTTGTTCACTTTTTTTTTTTTAAGTCTTTCATTAAATTTCAGTAATTTTTTCATGCTTTTTGCTTAATTTGTTTGTTTCAACTTTTTTCTGTTTGTTCACTTTCATTTTGTTTGTTTGTTTTTGTCTTTCATTTTAACTCATTTGTTTGTTCTTTCGCTTGCTTGGTTTCGTTTGTTTATCCTTTCGTTTTGTTTACTTTCTCCAGTATCCATTACGTCGTCTTCTGTCTTTTTTATTGTAATTTCCTGCACTTTTGGCAGTTTTTTTTCAGTTTTTCATTACATTTCAGTCATTTGTTTGCTTATTTGCCTGTTTATTTGTTCTTTCACTCTTTTGTTTTTCTTTTTGCTCACATTTTCTGCTTTTAAACTCATGCTTTGCTTTGTTTGTTTTTCTTTGTTTACTTTCATTTGTTTATTTTATAGTCCATCACTACAACTCACTTATTTGTTTGTCTTTTGCCTGCTTTGTTTTGTTCTTTCACTTTTTTTTTTTTTTATCTTTGTTCACTTTCATGATTCATTTAAGCTACTGTAAGTAGCCTGAACCAACATCGTGTGAGTAAGAAATCTGTAAACATTCAAGTTCAAACTTCAAATTTTAGCCATTTTTTTTATAAGGAAAAGTTACTTTTTTAAATATTTGTTTATTAGCTTATTTATAAAATGTTTAATATTTTACTTAAAAATGAACACTTTATTCTTTCATTTATTTCAACTTTTGTTTTGCTTCATTATCACTTTCTTTATTTCCTTGTTCACTTTCATTGTGTTTGTTTTTTCAGTCTTTCATTACATTTCAGTCACTGGTTTGCTTATTTGCCTGTTTGTTCTTGTTTCTTTCACCCTTTTTGTTCACATTTTCTGCTTTTAAGATGATGCTTTCTTTCATTTGCTTTGGTTCGTCTGTTTCTCTTGTTTACTTTCATTTGTTATATAGTCTATCACTAAAACTCACGCATTTGTTTGTCTTTTGCCTGTTTCGTTTTGTTTTTGTTCTTTCACTTTTTTCTCTTTGTTCACTTTCATTTTTGTTTGATTTATTGAAGCTACTGTAAGTAGACTGAACCAAAATCAGCATGAATAAGAAATCTGCAAACATGCAAATTCAAACTTCAAATTTTAGCCATTTTTTTTTACAAGGAAAAGTTACTTTTTTAAATATTTGTTCATTAGTTTATCTATAAAAATATTTTACTTAATAATGAACACTTTATTCTTTTTTGTCTCATTATCACTTTCTTTATTTTCTTGTTCACTTTGATTTTGTTTGTTTTTTCAGTCTTTCATTACATTTCAGTCATTTGTTTGCTTATTTGCTTGATCTTTCACTCTTTAGTTTTTAATTTTTGTTCACATTTTCTGCTTTTAAACTTGTGCCTTCTTACATTTGCTTTGATTTTCACTCTTTGTTTACTTTCATTTGTTCATTTTATATTATGTCACTAAAACTCACTCATTCGTTTGTCTTTTGTCTGCTTTATTTTGTTTTTGCTTTGTTCACTTTCATTTTTGTTTTGTTTGATTCATTTAAGCTATGGTAATTTTTTTTTTTTTTTACAAGAAAAAGTTAATCATTTCAGCTTTTGTTTTGCTTTATCACTTTATTTCCTTTTTCACTTTTCAGTCTTTCATTACATTTCAGTCATTTGTTTGCTTATTTGCCTGTTTGCTCTTGTTTCTTTCACCCTTTTTTCTTTTTGCCCACATTTTCTGCTTTTAAGCTCATGCTTTCTTTCATTTGCTTTGATTTGTCTGTTTCTCTTTGTTTACTTTCATTAGTTTTTTTTATAGTCACCACTAAACCTCACTCATTTGTTTGTCTTTTGCCTGCTTTGTTTTGTTTTTGTACTTTAACTTTTTTCTCTTTGTTCATTTTTATTTTTGTTTAATTAATTTAAGCTGAAATCTGATAAGAAATCTGCAAACATGCAAGTTCAAACTTGAAATTCCAGCCATTTTTTTTTTTTTTACAAGAAAAAGTTACTTTTTAATATTTGTTTATCTATTAAAAGATGGAATATTGACCTAAAAATGAGCACAAAATAATTAGGAATATTTTAAACATATTTTCCGCTTCATATTTCTTTCTTTTCAGGCTGGTGTTGTGTGTTGACAGGGTTTCAGTTAACCCATCATGCCCCCTACTGTTCAAAAGCGGCACTAAGTTCATGCATGTTTTCTTATTTGAGTGTCTTGATGCAATTATGGAACATATTTAAACATAAACAACACTCATGCACCAAACAATCAATGAAAAGAGAGTAAAAGAAGCAAGAACGCATACTGCTTTTCAAATAAAAATGCATTTCTAGATAAGAAAGCACGAAATGTGCAAAACGAAATGCATTTTGGCATCAAAAACCTGCAGAAAACCACAACTGAAAGTGGCTTTCCTAAAAAGCCTGGGTATTTTTGTGTATATTCCGCTTTGATGATTTCACCGTCTCCCTCTGGAGATGTTGGCATCCTTCCTGGCACGATTCCTGAGACGCATGCGGGTGTTTGGCACGACCCTGCCCCTGAATCACGGTCGGCCCGTGCCATCTGACCGCGGGCCGCCGCCGCACAGACGCATGGGCGCGGCGAGGGGGGCGGGGGTGCATCTGTTTGAACCCCAGGAGACGGAGGGGCCCGAACTCTCGCTGGAAATGACCCCTCGCGCGCCTTCACCTTGAGAAAGCACTGACCTCCCGGCAGCCCGCAGCTATTACATTAGAGAGAGGCCGGCGCCCTCGTCCGCCATCAGTCATGATCTAAACTCGCACTCCGCCAGTTAATTTCTCGTTTGCCGTCCGCTCGCTATCCTTAAATAGCGGGAGGGAAATCGTGCAGAAAAATCACATGAAACGTACTGGATTCGGCATCAAAGAACATCTAGTGCTCATCTTTTCCGTTTAATTAAACAACTTTCCTAAAATCTGAAAAGTCAAACTGCGATGGCTTTGATCTCCACAGCCAGAGAGAAGATTTGCTTTTAAAACTTCTGCTAATAGTTTAAACGGTTTATGGGGGAATTCAAAACTCATTTCGAATTCAATAGATTCCAATCACAGCACCGGTAAAAAGTTTGGAATAATTATGATTTTTTAAAATGTTTTTGAAAGAACTCTCTTGTGCTCATCAAGGCTGCAATTACTGCTTTAAAAATACTGTGACAACAGTGAAATATTATTGTAATTTAAAATAGCAACTTTCTATTTAAATTTATTTTAAACTGTAATTTGTGTGATAATGTGTTTTAGTGTCACATGATCCTTCAGAAATCATTGTAATATGCTGATTTGCTGCTCAAAAAAAATATTTGTTTATCATCAGTGTTGAATGTTTTTGATGTTTAATGTGTTTTACACTACACTACAAAAGTTAGGGTCGAGTAAGTAAGTAAATAAATAAATAAATACTTTTATTCAACAAAGACACTTAAAAGCGTCAGTAAAGACATTTAAAGAAAATATATAAAAAAAAAATCATGGTTTTCACCAAAAATATTATGATTTTAATAAGAATCATTAGTATTAATTGAGAGCCAATTTAAATTAACTGAAGTAATGAATGTAAATAAGTGATATTTACATATATTAAAATATACATATACACACACACACACACACAAATATATATATATATATATATATATATATACAGTATATTTATGTATTACATTAAATATTTATTTAATATAAGTAAATCAATCAGATTTTTCTGGGATCATGTGATATTTAAGACTGAAGGAAATAAATAAATAAATAAATAAATATCATTGCATCATTTTATATGATGGACATATTTTATTGATTAAAAGTGCCAGTAAAGATATTTATCATGTCATATATATATATATATATATATATATATATATTTTTTTTTTTTTTTTTAAGTTGTAAGTATGTAAGTAAATAAATAAATAAAACCATCAAACCAGATTTTTTACTTCTGGGATCATGTGGTAAATTTAAGACTGAAATAATATTCATCTTTAATTAATGCTGTTCATTAATGAATTCCACAAAACAAACGAACAAATAAATAAATAAATAAATAAATAAATAAATAAAGCACGGTCTCCACAAAAATAAGGCTTTTATAAGAAATAGCTTTAGTAATAATTGAGCACCAACAATAAATAAATAAATACATAAATGAAATCAAACCAGATTATTAGGATGATTTCTGAATTCTAGGATCATGTAATACTGAAGACTGTGGATGTAAGTAAGTAAATAATTAAGTAAGTAAGTAAGTAATTACTATTATTTAACATGGACTTGTGTAATTGATTAAAAGTTGCAGTAAAGACATGTATTATACAGAAAATTTGTTAAAGAATATTTTTATGTAATTAATGCTGTTCATTAAGGAAATAATAATAATTGAGCACCACTAAAAACTGGGAGAAAAAAAACCTAAATCAAATTATTAGCATGATTTCTGAATTCTATGATACTGAAGACTGAAGGAAAGGAAAGAAAGAAGGAAAGAAAAAAAGAAATTTTCCCTCACAAAAGGGGTCTTTTAAAATAAATAGATAATTTAATAATAACCTTCAACTTAATTCAGTTGTAATTTATTCACTTTTGACTAGGTAATGTATTTGGGAATAAAGTATTGCTGAAAGTGCTCTGTCTGTGTGTGTTTCTCTGGAGAGGTGACTCGCACCGAGCTTCAAAAGAACATTTTGTTTGTTCAATACCTGAAACGTCAATGACGTTCCCTGATCATTAATTTCCGATCCAATCCGAGCGTAATGTATGGGAGAAGAGTGGCCTGTTCATGTCCAATAAAAGCTTTTCTTTACCACTTTATCTGATACATCCTCAAAGATCCACAACACGAAATATTAATGACCTCTGTCCCTAAAAGAGCCATTCCTCATGGAGACAGCGAGAACTCAAGACCAGAATGGGAGGGGAAGACGACCGGCCTTCAGCGAAATCTGTGCACACAGTCAAGTTTAGCTTGCAGAAAGAAACAGAGAAGGAGAGATGAGAAAAGAGAGAGAGACTGGGAAACAGACACCGGGTGGCAGAGCCAAAATAAACGGCTTTGGATACACGTAAGATTATTCAAACGAAACCTCAGAGACAATATGGCAAAACGAAACACAAAGTGGTATATAAAAATTGCAAAAGTTCTCGATAAATTGCAGGTGCAGAATGATGCAGAATTTTTTTTTTTTTTCCTCCCTGGCATAAATGCTCTAGGTAATGTCGTGAACAAATAAATAAAATTAAATGAAATAAAAATTACTCAGTTTCGTTTTCTTTTTTGTTTTCTTGCTTAGTTTAGTTTTCGTGTTTTAATTTGTTTTCTTGTTTTTGTTTTGTTTTATGTTGTTTTGTTTTATTTTTGTTTTGATTTCTTTTTTGTTTAGTTTAGTTTTATTGTTTTCTTCTTATTTTCTTTTGTTATCTTGCTTTTAGTTTTAGTTGTATTTTGTTTTCTTGTTTTTTGTTGTCTTACTCTTTCCTGTTTTTTTGTGTTTTATTTTGTTTTCTGTTTTGTTTTATTGTTTTTTTTTCTTATTTTCTTGTTTTGTTGTCTTGCTTTTAGTTTTCATGTTTTTTGGTTTGTTTTATTATGTTCTTGTTTTGTTGTTTTGCTTTGTTTAGTTTTAGTGTTTAATTTTGTTTTCTTACTCTTTCCTGTTATTTTTGTTTTGTTTTCCTTTTTTCTTGTTTTGTTTTAATGATTTTTCTTTTTTTTAATTTTGCTTTTAGTTTTTGTTTTATTTTGTTTTCTTGTTTTGTTTTCTTACTCTTTCATGTTTTTGTTTTGTTTTATTTTTTGTTTATCTATCTATTTTTGGTTTTAGTTTTTGTGTTTTATTTACTTTTCTATTTTTTGTTTGTTTATTTTCTTACTCTTTCCTGTTTTTTGTTTTGTGTTGTGTTTTCTTTTGTTTTCTTGTTTTTGTTTGTTTGTTTGTTTGTTTAATTGTTTTCTGATTTTCTGAGTTATCTTGCTTTTTTAGTTTTTATTTTCTAGTTTTGTATAGTTTTCATGTTTTTTGTTTTCTTGTTTTGTTTTATTGTGTTTTTTATTGTTTTGTTGTCTTGCTTTTAGTTAAGGTTTTTGCTTTGTTTTATTATTTTCTTGCGATGTTTTTTTGCTTTGTTTAGTTTTAGTGTTTTATTTTGTTTTCTTACTCTTTCCTGTTTATAGTTTTATTTTTGTTTTCCTTTTTTCTTGTTTTGTTTTCTTGTTTTTCTTTTTTTAATTTTGCTTTTAGTTTTTGTTTTATTTTGTTTTCTTGGGGTTTTTTGTTTGTTTGTTTTATTGTTTTCTTATTTGTTATCTTGCTTTTTTTCGTTTTTATTTTAGTGTTTATTTTCTTGTTTTGTATAGTTTGTGTTTTATTTTGTTTTCTTACTCTTTCCAGTTTTGTTTTTTTGTTTTGTTTGATTTTTTTTTTATCTTGCTTTTAGTTTTTGTGTTTTATTTAGTTTTCTTGTTTTGCTTCCTTACTCTTTCCTGTTTGTTCGTTGTTTTATATTTGTTTTGTTGTCTTTTTTATTTTGCCTTGTTTAGTTTGTTTTATTTTCTTACTCTTTCATGTTTGTTTTATTTTTGTTCATTTTTTATTGCTTTCATTGTTTATTTTTTTATTTTCTTGTTTTGTCATCTTGCTTTGTTTAGTAATGTTTTATTTTGTTTGCTTACTTTTTCCTCTTTTGTTTTTATTTTCTTGTTTTGTTTTACTGTTTTACATTTTCTTTTTTGTTTCTTGTTTGTTGTATTTTTTTGTTTGTTTGTTTGTTTTGTATTGATCGTTTCAAGTATAATCTAGTTTAGTGGTTTAAAACCTGATCTGAAATCTAATTGCTTTTAATAAACCAACTAAAATGCCAGCTGAAATTGATCAGTAATAATCACCATGCACCTATATTGCATTATTCACATGTAAATTCTACACATCTCTACATTTTTTATCAAATATTTGAGTAATGTGCCGTTGCATTAGCTACAGTTTACACATATACATATGCACCGCTAAATAAATGCAAACTAATGATTATAAAACAGCTGACTGGTTATTGGGCAACTATGAGCGCCATTAGAGAGCAACATAACATTTAGGCGTCGAGTCTACAGAACGTCCCCATTCCTACAGTGAGCGAGCGTGTGTTTGCGTGTTTAACCCGTGTCTAACAGTAAGAGAACAGCACATGAATAGGTATGAATGCAGCTAATCATGTTTAAGTGTAAAGCACAATCAATGCATGAATACATTAAGCAGGTGTAGTGGAGCAGGTTGGGTGGCCGCCGTAAGATGCATTGCACAGATGATTGGTCACAACGAGCCACGGAAACACGATCAATAGCAGATATAGTGTGTAAACCCAAGAGGAATGGCAAACACCAATGAGGCGGACTGAATTTGTTCCACTTTCCGTGTATCGGCTCTGCCCTACACACTATATGCCACAATACGGAGATCTGGTTATTTATTTAATTTGATTTACTGTTTTTTTCTGGAGAAAACAAAAAGGCTGGTAGATGTTTAACTGGGCATTTTATGATGTCATGCGCTCATTAACATATGACCGCCCACATTTACACATCAAAGCGAAGTCTGGTTGATCACAGCGTTCACTTTTTATGGAATAGTTATGTTTGAACAATGTTTTAAGTGACTTTTCCTGTGTGAACTCCTAAATGAGCACCTTTTTAATATATTTTCTGACTGCCACTGATGAGCATGAACAAATGCTCTTCACATTTGACACATCAGAAAGGTTTCTGTTCGGCAAAACGCACTTGATATTTCCAGCTCTCCCTGTGGTTGTTTATACAGGTCTTATTTGAGCACTCTGGAGGTCAAAGGTCAGCTCAATGATTCATGCACGAGCGAGTGTGTCGACCGAACAGCATTAGATCACTTACAGTGGCCTTTGTCCCCTCTGCCATTACAATGAGAATTATGTAAAGTGATAATGCACATTAAAAGCATTGGGCTCTACAGCGTGATTTGGCTCTTTAAAGCGAGCAGCTACTGTAGCTAAAAAACAGAGCTGTTACCTCTGATGTTTGGACCCTTTAATATTTATTCAACCTAGCTTAAAGCTTTTAAAAACAGAGCGCCAGTAAAAGCGGAGTTGAGTTTTGATACCGATTGTTTGAAGAGAGTCTGGACAGTGTGTTTGTGTTTTGTCTGCATTATAATTCAGACAGTGAACTGAACTGCTTTTAACAAAAGGGCTTCAGAGTTATTACAGTGCACTAAAACTAAGAGTGAAATGAAATCTACTGATTTAGACAAAACTAAACTAGATAGACAGATAGACAGATAGATAGATAGATAGATAGATAGATAGATAGATAGATAGATAGATAGATAGATAGATAGATAGATAGATAGATAGATA
>JAHKKF010518326.1:10603-20650 GCA_019740295.1 Labeo calbasu
AGATAGATAGATAGATAGATAGATAGATAGATAGATAGATAGATAGATAGATAGATAGATAGATAGATAGATAGATAGATAGATAGATAGATATTTTTCCAAGCATACAAACAAAGCAAAAAAAAAAAAAAAACAATCAATTAATTCATTAGGGTAGATGTGTTTGTAAAAAAAAACAAACAAAAAAAACAACAAACAACAACAAAAGGCAAACAAAAGCAACAACAAAACTAAAACAATCCTGAACAAAACAATTTAAATAAAATGTAAAAGAAGCTAAAAAATAGGGTAGATACGGTTACAAATTGGCTTCAAAACAAAATAAAAACTACAAGAACAAAAGAAAAGCAAAGAAAACAACAACAAAAAAAAACAAGAAAAACTAAAGTAAACAAAACAAAATTAATTGAGTAAAAAATAAATAAAAATAATAAGAGACAGAAAATACGGTAGCTATATTTCCAAGTATGTAAACAAAACAAAAACAAATAATAATTGTTATTTAAAAGAAATATTAAATGTTAAACAAAGAGAGAAAAAAGAACAAAAAAAAAGCACAAACTTAGCACAAAAAATGCAAACAAAACAAAAACAAGAGCAAGAGCAAAATAAAAACAAAACATAATTAAATACATTAGTAAATAAATAAATAAATAAATAAATAAAGATGTGCAGTTTTGAGAAAATAGGAAACAAAAAATAAATCCAAAAACAAAAAAGCAAAAGTTAAAAAAATAAATAAATAAATAAAACATAATAAAAAAGAAGCAAAAGCAGAAACAAACACAAAATAAATTAAAAAAATGAGTAAATAAAAAATAAGTACAAATAATTTCATATGCTTTCAAGCGGGCAAACAAAACACAACCACAGACCATGCGAAAAACAAAACAGACCAAAAAACATTGTATGTGTGTTTGTGTGTGTGCTAACGATCTGCTGATACACAGGGCACAAGCTTACACATGCTGACCTTGCAATATTCCCGTTCACATGTACATTTGTTTGTCTTGCATGTTGAAATCCAACAGGAAGTGGCCCTTTCCTCAACCATGAATCTGCTTTCGTTCCCTTGGTCAAATACACGAGTGTTTCTTAGTCTCAAAACTCAAACGTGTCCAACAACAACACCCTCTGAGCTGAAATCCTCAGTTCTGAAGCTCTCAGGGGTACAGAGGTGTTTCCAAGCAGGCAGACAGGAAGTTCCAGTCATTACTGACGTGAGACGCACAGATCTGCAGATGTATGAAGCTGATACCTTTCCCGATCATCCCTAACCTCCTCCTTCTGTTTCATACGTCCTTTTTTCCTCCTGAGAGCCGCTTACATGTTTTGAAAATAATTAGCAGTGTGAGAGTTATTGAGTGAGCGGCTGCGTTTAAGTGAAACTGATGAAATGGAGGTGTGTGTGTGGATGGCAAGTGTGTGTATAAGTATGCGCCCAGGGGTCAGAGGTTAATCCCTATTGATTCAGCAGCAGTCTGCATACAGCACCGCTGGGAGACGGCCGCCTCTGTTGGCAATCAACTAGCACAAATACATGATAAATCTTACTGTCTGCGGCCACTGATCAGCGCGGGCGAAGCACAGACAGAGACTCGGGTAAACAGCCATCAGACCCGCAGAAGCAAAAGGCTAGCCGTCAACCCCATCTGCTTCACTCCAGGCTAAAGAACTGTCAGCATTAACTAGCATGTGTGAGAATATGACATAAGGTGTGGGAGTGTTCACGTGTGGGCCCCGTCAGAAATTAACACTTGCCAAGCTCCAAGTGCAAGGAAAATTGGCTTAGTTGAGCAAACAAAACGGTGCCAAACAGTTTGTTGGTGACTTTCAAGGAATTTAAAGTAACAGTAATAATTTAATGACACATTTGTTGTGCTTTTGTTTGTTTATTTGTTTTTTTGCAAGTTTTGTTTTGTTTTGCTGTATATGTTGTTATTTGTTTTGTTTTATATGACCTATTTTCGTTTTGTGCTGTTTTACTGTTTTTAGTTGTTTGTATTATGACATATTTAAGTTTTTTTTTAATTTGTTTGTTTATTGCTTCATGTTTTGTTTGTGTTGTTTTTGTGTTTCTTTGTTTGTTTTGTTGTGCTGTGTTTGTGTTTTTATTTGAGTTTGTTAATATTATGACTTATTTGTTTGTTTTCGTTTTTGTGTTCTGTTTTGGTGTTGTTTTACGTTTTGCAGTGTTTTTTTTTTTATTTTGTATTATGACCCAAGTTTTTTTTTTGTTTGTTTGTTTATTTGTTTGTTTGTTGTTTCACATTTTTATTTTTTGTGTTTTGTTTTGTTGTGCTGTTTTTATTTGTTTGTAATATGACCTGTATTTGTTTCTTTTGTGTTGTTTTGCTGTTTTTAGTTGTTTGTATCATGACCTACGTTTGTTTTTGTTTGTTGCTTCATGTTTTGTTTCTGTGTTGTTTGTGTTTTTTGTTTGTTAATATTATGACCTATTTGTTTTGTTGTTTTTGTTTTGTGTTCTGTTTTGTATTATGACCTTTTTTTACATTTGTTTGTTGATTTGTTTGTTGTTGTTTTTTTGCGTGTTTTGTTTTGTTGTGCTGTGTTTTTATTTGTTTGTAATATGATCTACATTTGTTTGTTTTGCTGTGTTTTAGTTGTTTGCATTATAACCTGTTTGTTTGTGGCTTCAGGTTTTGTTTTTGTTTTGTTTTGTTTTGTTTTGTTTTGTTTTGTTTTGTTTTGTTTTGTTTTGTTTTGTTTTGTTTTGTTTTGTTTTGTTGTGCTGTGTTTGTGTTTTTATTTGAGTTTGTTAATATTATGACCCATTTGTTTTTGTTTTGTGTTCTGTTTTAGCAATGTTTTGCTGTGTTTTAGTTTTGTATTATGACCTATGTTTGTTTTGGTTTTACGTTTGTTTAATTTATTTGTTGTTTCATGTTTTGTTTTGCGTTGTTTTTTTCTGTTTTAATTTGTTGTGTTGTGCTCGTTTTTATTTGTTTGTATGTTCGTTTGTTTTGTGTTTTGTTTTGTGTTCTGCAGTTTGCTGTTTTGTTTTAGGACCCGTTTTGTTTTTATTTTTGCTTGTATGTTGCTTCATGTTTTGTTTTGTGTTGTTTTGTTTTGTTGTGCTGTGTTTGCGTTTTTATGTGCGTTTGTAATATGACCTACATTTGTTTGTTTGTTTTTGTTTTGTGTTCTGTTGTGGTGTTTTGCATTTTGCTTTGTGTTTTTGGTTGTTTTGTATTACGACCTATGTTTGCTTTGTTTTTTTGTTTGTCTATTTGTTTGTTTGTTGCTTCATGTTTTGTTTTGTGTTTTGTGTTTTTTTTTTTTTGCTGTGCTGTTTGCGTTTTTATTTGTGTTCGTAATATGACCTACATTCATTTGTTTTTGTTTTGTGTTCTGTTTCGGTGTTGTTTTGCGTAATGCTTTGTGTTTTTAGATGTTTTGTACTACGACCAATGTTTGTTTTGTTTTTTTGTTTGTGTGTGTGTGTGTTTGATTTGCTTTTTTATGTTTTACACGTTTTACACTGGTTTGCTCTTTGGTGTATTTTATTTTGTAATTGTATTATGACCTGTTTGTTTAGATTCTCTATTGTCTATTTTGTTTTGTTTCTTGCATTTTTTGGTTGTTTGTTTGGCTTGCTTTGTTTTTAGTTTTGTTTTGTGTGTGCATGTGGTTGTGTGTCTGTGTGTTTAGTTCAGTTTAGTTTGTTGCAATAAACCAATGCAAATCACTCATTTTCTCATGCTTTTTAGTGCTCACCCAGTCACATAAAACAGTAATCCTGGACACAGCAATCCACAAGCCTCACAAGGCTGTAGGGCTGGGTTTTGATACAAATTCATGATTCGACGATTCGATTAAATTCTCAATTTGATTCAATTCAATTCAATATTAAATATATTTGGGTATATATCAGGTACAGTACATGCCAAATTTGCTTAAGGAAAATAAATCTCTCAAATAATGCTGTAAAATATACATGGGTCAGTTGGTACTACATTACTATAATATTGAAGGTTAAAATGAGCTGATTTGTATACAAAAGTGACAAGTACAAATGGTACAACAACCTGATGGATTTATTCAAACATAAACTAAACATTGAAGAACAGTACAAATTATAATAAATATGTTTATAAATATGTTAATAAATTTAAAGGACTGAGTTTATAATAATCAGATGTGTTTTTTTCTGAAGTAGATGTGATGTTACATAACATTGTTTACAAGTTGTTTTGATGTCTATCTGCAGTTGAATCAATGATCGATTTCGGGTTAAGTTGAGCTCTTTCTTTTAACACGCCTTCAGATGTTCATTCATGTTTATTTCATGCTGTAACTGGTATTAAAGCGCAGGAGATGATCAGTTCACGTGTGCTTCAAGCTGCCGCTTCTCTTGAACTGAGGCGCTACAGCAATCTGTAACTCCACATTACTGCACCAAAACAGCATTTATTGGTTAAATATTGCAATAAAATAGACAGCACAAAGCTTATTGTGATTTATTGGATGGGAGGTGCGCTACAATGTTCTATTAATCAACTGAAGTCGATTCTTAAGATCTAAGGATTTATTGTTGTATTTTTTGTAAAAATGAGAATCGATTAAATCAAGAAATTGATATTTCTCACCCAGCCTTACACGGCTGTGTTTAAAACCCTAACTTTAAAAATGAGTTATAATAATAGAAATGCTTGACTTAAACTTAGTTTTGACGCTAATACAAATAATTAATTTGTCTTCAATTTTATCAATTTATCCTTCATTTGCAGATGTGACAAGATGTTAATTTTGGATCCTAACTATGCATTTACGTGCCTACTATTTCAGCACTGAATGGAGCATGCTATAAAACACGTCACCATCTGACTGGCCCTGATTTGACCAAAGCGTGATCAATGTCAAAGTCAAAGAAACAGGAACATCAATCTCCTGTAATATTATCAGCCTTATTTTGTCGAATAATTTCCAATTAACAACTACTCTCCCTTGTTATGAGGTGAACACAATCATGGATATTTAATAACCAGTGTCAAATAAAGTAGAGGGGTCGCCGAAGGTCGCGCATTCTCGTTACGGCCAAGCCCGTCTGGAAAGACTTCAGACGATCATTAGAAACGAAATTAAGCGGTTACTTATTCACACAGGGCCAAACAAATGAGAGTAACCCGACGACACACGAAAGCCAATTAGAAAAATATTAATAGCAGCTTTGATAAAGCCATCTATAAGCTATTAGATGGTCAATGTGAAAACTACACAGCTGGATTTGTGATGAAACGACTCAGAATTTCATTTCAGGCCCAGTGGTGTCTCTTTGGGACGGTTGGAGAAACATAATGTAATAATGTTTGCCAAATCAATAATAATTCTTCGTTTTTCCCTCTTAATCTTTTCACCTCTCCACTTTTTTCCCCTCAATATCATTTCGTCTCCCCTTTCTCTTCGTTTTATTTTCCATTCTCCATTCACTACCCTCTTTCTCCGTTTTAACTCTCATTCGCTCTCTCCCATTCCCTCCCTCTCTAATCCGATCATGCAGGGAATAAGTGTATGCACCATGAACACATTTAATTTTCCCAGTTGGTTTTCAGCAGGCCTAGAGGTGTGCTTTAATAAGGATCAATGGCACTTTATCTAGGACAGGACCCACTTCACAGCATGCAAATTAAACACCAACACTTACAGAAGAAAGAGGAAAAAAAGGAAAAGAAATGGATTTAATTAAAAAAATGTAGAACCACAGGCTCTGGGAATTCAATTAAAGGATTTATGCAAAGGTTGGCTAGCTTTTGGTGTTGCAGTTACTGTTTGTATAATGAGCTTTTCATATTAAAAATCAATAGGTAATCTAGGGTGGAAGATCAACTGCTTACGTACATTTTTGAAATCAATTTGAAAAATAGTCCATCAGCCACATGTCACAAAAAAACAGGCCTCTGTCAAGGTGGATATGGATCTGGAAGCCTGATTTTAGGGGAAGCAGTTGGGAATTCTGGGTAAGGTTGTTTTGAGAGGTGGGGGTTGCAAAGACGCCAGGAGAAGGATTTTGCCATATTTTTCAAAGAAACCGAACGTTGTGTTTGTTGAAGCCACAGCCTTATCTTCAGCACCTGTGCACCAACACATTCATGAGGACAAAATTTCTTGCCGCTCATGCAAATTTAATCTCTTACGGAGCATAATTCAATTACCAAATCGTGACTTTCCAACTTTCCGTAAAACGGTTTACCCTTATAAACGTTTCAACTGTGCTGTTATTACACTGTCATTAAATAGTAATTACAGACTGTAATTAGGTTATTAACATTACAACAAATCCAACATGACATGAACACTTCATTAATATTGCTCCTCCTCTTCATGTAATTGAAATAAAAATGGCATGGTGATCACATGACGCAGCCCGTAGTGAACCGTCCCTGGCCAAAGCAAATAAGAAACCCCTGAAGAATTAATTGAAGCGGCAGGATCCTCTCAAACATCATCAATGCAAGTCATCGTCTCATTCCCCTAGCATTCATGGTGCTAGATCTGATGGTCTTCAGATGAACACGGTATTAGCTCCGCGCACTCAGATGGATGGGCCGCCGTGTGACTTTGACTGGGGGTCAAACCGGGAATGACATGACAGCTCCCGGGCTCGCCCGAACGCTGCCTGCCTGCCTCTGATTGGTCCTTTATCGATTCCGACACCTTCCTGGCCACATCGGCTGATCAAGCAATAAACTATTTGCTCGGTTTCCTACTGCACAACGAGCCGCTCGCTCCAAAGAGCTGCGAGCGTACGTACGTGTGCGGTTGCCTCTAGACGCACACTTTATTTTAATGAAATGGTGTGTCTTGGTAGACTATAATCCTGGTAATAGGATTGAGTTGAGACACACATGTCAATACAAGCAAATGGGATTGTGTGCTTTTAGGTCTCAGATTGTCTTCCAGGCTCATAATAGGTAATGCGGGGGGAGGTGAGAGAGATGGAGAGAGAATGGAGTAACATCAAGCCAACATATCGCTCAATTAGATTAAAGATTAAAGTCTATTCAAGGTCTGATGTTCAGTTCTAACCAGGGAGTTATGCAGGACGAGGCGTTGTGCTGTTTACATGCATAGTTCACACAATCCGCTGCTTTGAACCTACTGCCTCCACGTTGGATCCAATTTAACTGCAGAAGGGCTGCAAAAGAACATTCCTATGTGGTGTTATGTCTGACGGGTCATTTGTCATGTTCCTCTGGACCTTTGAACTGGTTCCTTGGTGTCCGTGTCCGCTTGAAATCTGGGGTCTGAGGTACAGTTCAAAATCGTGATAAAAGCAATCCCGCAGAAGTTAAGCACTACTGATAATGGATTGCTCAATGCTGCATGTCTTTTGCAGCAGATACACCCGTCAACTGTTCTGTATAAACGGGGACAAAATCATGAAAAGAGACCTCAAGGTCCAAAGGGGGTGGAATAGAATACTGGTTCAGACGAAGCAAGGGTGAAAACTGCCTAAAAAAAACCTAGGATGTCTTGAGTCGAGAGCAGTGGTTGCCAACCACGTTCCCCTCACATTTTGCATGGCTCCCTAATCAAACACACCTGATTTAGGTAATCAGCTAATTAGTAGAGACTCCAAAACCTGAAATGGATGTGTCAGACAAAGGAGATACGTAAAATCTGAAGTGCTGGGGCGGCTCTAGGAACGTGGTTGGAAACCACAGATCTAGAACAGTGTTTCCAAACCCTGTTTCTGTAGGCATGCCAACACCACGTGTTTCCAAACTCTTCCTAATCAAACCTGTCCACCCGGACCAACTGAAAACTTTCTGAAAATTTGGGAAATTTTAGGAAAACTTTTGGTAATTTCCTGAAAATTCACCAGATTGTTTTTCCACCACTTTGCAACCCTAAAGAAGACATACAAAATGTGGTTCTCAGGGGCCTTCAGGACCAGTTTGAACAACTCTGATCCAGAACAGTGTTTCCAAACCCTGTTTCTGTAGGAATCCAGATACCACATATTTACAAACTTCTCCTAATCAAACACACCTGAACCAACTCATCAGCTCAGTGGATATTCTAAAACCCAAATTAGATGTGTCCAATAATGGAGACTAGGGTTAAAAAGGAATGGAAAATTTTGTTTAAATTTTCCAGAAACTTTCTAGAACTTTTGGAAACTTTTGAAAATTTGGGAAGTTTTAAAAAAAAAAACTTTTGGTAATTTCCTGAAATTTACTATATATATATATATTTTTTTTTTCCACCACTTTGCAACACTAAAGGAGACATACAAAATGTGGTTCTCAGGGGCCTTCAGGACCAGTTTGAACAACTCTGATCCAGAACAGTGTTTCCAAACCCTGTTTCTGTAGGCATCCCAACACCACATATTTACAAACTCTTTCTTATCAAACACACCTGGATCAACTTATCAGCTCAGTGGCTACTCCAAGACCTGAATTAGATGTGTCTGATAAAGAAGACTAGGGATGCAAAGGGATGGAAAATTTCTGGTAATTTTCCAGAATCTTTCAAGAATTTTTGGAAAGTTTTCCAGGAAATTTAGGGAAAAATGCAACCTCTAAGGGGCTCTAGAAACTGGGTTGGGAACCATTGATCTAGAACAGTTTTTCCCAACCCTGTTTCTGTAGGAACCCCAAAACCACATATTTCCAAACTCCTCCTAATCAAACACACCTGGACCAACTCTTCAGCTCAGTGGATATTTTAAAACCGAATTAGATGAGTCTGATAAATGAGACTGGGGGTGTCAAAAGGATGAAAACTTTCCAGTAATTTTCCAGAAATGTTCTGAAAATTGGGGAAGTTCCTTTGCAACCCTGAAGGAGATATACAACATGTGTGGTTCTGCGGGGGCCTCCAGGACAGGTTTGAAGAACTCTGATCTGATCTAGAACAGTGTTTCCAAACACTTTTTCTGTAGGCACCCCAACACCACAGATTTCCGCACTCTTCCTAATCAAACACTCCTGGACCAACTCATCTGCTCAGCAGATACTTCAAGACCTGAATTCGATGTGTCTGATAAAGGAGACTCTGGTTGCAAAGGGATGGAAACTTTCCAGTAATTTTCCAGGAACTTTCTAGAATTTTTAGAAACTTTCTGAAAATTTGGGAAATTTTCTGAACATTTGGTAAGTTTCTGGAAATGTATCAGATATTTTCCATCCCTTTACAACACTAAAGGAGACAAAATGTGTGGTTCTGGGGGACCTCAAGGACAGGTTTGAAAAACTAAGCAGTGTTTCCAAGCCCTGTTCCTGGAGCCACCCAAACACTACACATTTATAAACTCTTGCTAATCAAACACTCCTGGATCAACTCATCAGATCAGTAGATACTCCAAGACCTGAATTAGATGTGTCTGATAATTGTTTGGTATTTTTTGGAATCTTTCTGAAAATTTGGGACATTTTTCGGAACGTTTGGCAAGTTTTCTGAAAATTTGTCCGATATTTTCCGCCCTCTTTGCAAATCTAAAGAAGACACACAAAATGTGTGGCTCTAGGGGTCCTCCAGGACGGATTTGAAAAACTCAACTCTAAAACTGTTTCCAAATTCTGTTCCCGGAGGCACCTCAACAACAAACTCTTCCTAATCAAACACACCTGGACCAACTCAGTAGATCAGCTCAGTAGATACTCCAAGACCTGAATTAGATGTGGCCAATAAAAGAGACAAGGGTTGCAAAGGGATGGAAACTTTCTGGTAATTTTCCAGAAACTGTCTAAACTTTCCAGGATTTTTTTTAGAAGATTTCAGAAACACTTGGTAATTTTTGTAAATTTCTGGTAAGTTTATAAAAATTGCAACCCTAAAAGAGAAAATACAAAATGTGTGGTTCTTGGAAAAAACAGGATTTTTTTGGAAACTTTCTGAAAAATTTGGGAAATTTTTGGAAACATTTGGTAACACTTGGATCAATTCATTAGCTCTTTAGTAGACACTCCAAGGCCCGAATTAAAGTCTGATAAAGGAGACTAGGGTTGCAAAGGGATGGAACATTTCCAGTGATTTTCAAAAAACTTTCTAGAATTCTGGGAAACTTTTCCAGGATTT
>JAHKKF010518329.1:6307-66581 GCA_019740295.1 Labeo calbasu
AGAAGAACAGCATTTATCTGAAATAGAAATCTTTTGTAACATTATAAATGTCTTTATCATCACTTTTGATCAATTTAAAGCATCCTTGCTAATTAAAAGTATTCATTTCTATCATTCCTTTCCCCCAAAAAAACAAAAATTATACTGACTCCAAGCTTCTGAATGGTATAATGTTACAAAATCTTTTTATTTCAGATAAATGCTGATCTTTGGATCTTTCTATTCATCAAAGAATCCTGAAAAAAATGTACTTAACTATTTTAAATATTGATAATAATAATAACAAATGTTTCTTGAACAGAAAATCAGCATATTAGAATGATTTCTAAATTAGGTTTAGGTTTGATCACAGAAATAAATTACATTTTAAAATATATTCAAATAGAAAAGAGTTTTTTCAAACAAAAGTATTAAAAAAAAAGCTGTATTTTGGATCAAATAAATGCAGGGTTGGTGAGCAGAAGAGACGTCTTTAAAAAAAAACAAAAATCTTGACTAGTAGTATATCTTCATAGTTATAGTTCTTCGTGTGAAAAGGCCTAAAACCCTGTTTTCATCTTTTAGAAATAGACATTAAACAAACAAACATTAAATAAAGATTTTTCTAATTTAAAAGTATGGGTTGATAAGATTTTTAATGTTTTAAGCCTGTCATGCTAACAAAACCTGCATTTATAAAATCAAAACATACAGTTAAAACAGTAATATTATTAAATATTATTACAATTTAAAATAACTGTTTTCTACTTTAATATGCATTAAAATGTAATTTATTCCTTTGAAGCTGAATTTTCAGTTTTTGGTGTCACATGAGCCATCAGAAATCATGCTTATACACTGATTTGATGATCAGAGAACATTTTTTATTATTAATGTTGTAAATGGTCTCTGCTTAATATTTTTGTAGAAACCATAATACATTTTTAACGTTCTTACTGATCCCAAACTGACATACTACTACAACAGATAACAGTTGCAAAGTTTACATAAATTAAGCAAAATTTAATTAATGGATTTTTTATTAATTATTTAGTCACTAGGGGATATTTTGACGCCAGAGAAATTATTACAATTTACATCAAATTTACAAATAAATAATATATTTAATTCTGCATTTCTAGATTAGGACTGATTCTCAATAAAGCAACCGTGACACTCACTTCACGCGGAGGTCCTCCAAGCGCCGCAGCTCCTCATCCCGCCGAAGGACTTCTAGAATGAATTCTTGCTCAGACTCAGTCAGGAAGGACACGTTTATCTCCATGTTCTGCACCATCGTTGAGAGTCAAGCCCTGCTTCTAAGGAATAAAAAACAAATGTCTCTGGATGCATTAAGCATTAAGTAAGTTATATTCAGTGTTAACACAAATGCGAACTACAGAAACGTGTAGAACCACATATAACCGCTTACCGAGTAACATACCAGTGACAGTACAGAAGCTTACTCAACCAAAAAGAGGTCATTTGCTTCTCAGAGATGAGACTAATGTATAATGAGAGTGTTACACAAATAAAGGCAGTCCTGCTGTTTGTAAAAAGGGTAGAGACCTGGAGACAGAATTGACAAATACAGGGAGTGACCTTTCACAGTTCCTCCATGTAGTGTCTGTCAGTGTCAGTATGTCACAGGCTCCTCAACACGTCCCTGCAGGAGCTGAGTAATTAGACAACACAAGGACACCCTGTGACATGCAGGTCCACATGCAAATTAGTTGGTTACCAGTAGCTCGCAATGTCAATATCGCTGCAGGGAAGCAGAGCTATTCACATCCAGGTATCTACCACATAAATCAAGTATATTAGCATTAGTAAATCATTTAATAAATCAAGCCAAGCAAACGTAGACAATTCGCAAAAATATAGGTGACGGCTTCTCATCATGTTCTTACTGAAAGGACAAAAATAATGTTCTGACTGTAGAGCATGAGAACCTTGTTTTGATTTGTCGCTGGTAAAATTATGGACAGCAAATCAATAAAATTTATGTTGTTTGAGAATAACTAAAGGCCAACAGAGCCTGGGAACAGGGGCCAAGCACTGGAATGTCATTAGGAAAAGAGGAAAACAACATGCAGTCAGCGTATCACAAGAGTTACCGCCTTTTATGGACACACAACCATGGGTGGAGGTCTTTAGCAAACCTACTTTTTTTTTTTTTTTTTAATTAACCATTTATGATTATTATTACTTGGTAGCAACCAAGAGCCTTGTAAAAGCCCCTTGAGCCCAACTGGTAGCAAATGTGTGAGAAAAGAAAAAAAAAAACATACATATCCAATAACCTTCAATTAAGACTGGTTTGGTCTATCCAAAACAAATGGACCTTCATAACAAAAGTGTTCCTCATTCTTTGAATGTTTGAGGAAAATAGAAAGGATTAAAGTGAGAAGCACAATGAATGGACTTTCTGATATAGATATGAAGGATTTGTCCTACTCTAACACATGGACAACAAACAATAACATTAAATTCACTTCACTAAATTATCCAACATTACCTATAAAAAGCCAGTTTAACAGAAAAGTAACAGTTAACGCAGAGGAAATAACAGTTAGCGTATAGGAAAATAAAGCACGAATGTAAGCAGACTTTAAGATCTCAAAATAAAAGTGACTATATCGAGGCATAATAACAGCAAGTGGGAAACTCTCTACTCGTTGAGTCTCATAAGGAAGCATTATTCTAAAGTACAACATAAACAGTGTTAGTACAGTTTGTCGCTTACAAAACAGATCCCTAACATGTCAAAAAAATCTTTTCAAACGTGCTTAAAATGTTCGCTTACCAATAGCGCAGGATTTTCCCACACTCTTTCTCTCGTTCCCTTCTCACTGACTTCCAGCCCTGCCAAATAAACGTCGTCCCGGAACAAACGGAAACTTTTCAGTCACCGCAGCTCTGCGCGTCAGAGAAGCTGGAACACCGTGCAACAGGTGCGCGTCCACGATGCGCGCAGACGTCAGCGTTTCCTCCTTGGAATGGAGGTCAGTGGGCAGAAATCACATATTGCTTTTGGTCCAGTATTTTAAGATTTAAACTGATGTGAAGCTTGGAGAACAGCTTAAAATGCTGTCAATAACAAAATAAAAGACGTTTATAATGTGTAGAATTTCTTTTTTGAAACGTACTGCAACCTTTTAAGCGCTGTAGTAATGACAAAGAAACTTTTATATATATGCAAAGCTGTTTTGGGTTTTAAAAATGAAGAGAAAACTAATAGTTCCGGCAAAATGCATGTTATTGGTTATTTAGTACTGACCTGAATAATATATTTCACATAAAAGACGTAGTAAAATAACCCCGTTCAAGTTTACATACGCTTGATTCTAAACAGTGTTGTGCTGAATGATCCGCTTTTTTTTTTTTTTTTTTTTTTTTGTGATAGTTGTTCACGAGTCCCTTGTTTGTCATGAACATTTCAACTGCTTGCTGTTCTTCAGAAAAATCTTTTTTTTTTTTTTTTGGTTTTTCAGGATTTTTGTGTATTTGAACCCTTTCCAACGACTGTATGCTTTTTGTATGATTTGGACAACTGGGGGATTCATATGCAACTATGACAAAAGGTTTAAACACTCAGTGATGCTTTAGGACAAAAAATATGCATTAAGAGCTAGGGGTGTAAATTTTTAAACAGAATGAGGATGTGTACATTTTTTCTTATTTTGCCTAAATATCTTTTTTTTTGTTATTTATTTAGTACTGCCCTTCAGAAGCTACAGAAGATACTTACATGTTTCCCAGAAGACAAGGCAAGATAAACTTACCCTGGTCTTCAAATTCAAAAAGCTTTTAATGCATTGTGTTTCCTTCTGAAGCATCAGTGAGCATTTGAACGCTCTGTAATAGTTGCATATGAGTCCCTCAGTTGTCCTCAGTGTGAAAAGATGGATCTCAAAATCATTGTTGGAAAGGGTTCAAAATACACAAAAATGCTGAAAACCAAAGAATCTGTGAGACCTGAAAGATTTTTTCAGGTATCATCACAGTATTAAAAATCAAGTGTATATAAACTTGAAAAGGGTCATTTTTATAAATTCAACTATTATTTTCTCTTTTGGACTATTTGTAAACATCTTTATGTGAAATATCTTATTCAGGTCAGTACTAAATTAAAAAAACATGCATTTTGTATGATCCCTCTTATTTTTGGTAAAATAATTAACATTTTGCAGATTCTGCAAGGTGTATGTCAACTTTTGACCTTAACTGTATATGTGTTCAGTGTTCATAAGTGAACAGTAACCAACACCACAGACAGATTTTTAAAAACAAACCACTACTATAATTTTGCATCTCAAACACACACACAAAGTGAAAAAATTCAGCAATTAAAGCTTTAATTATAGACTCAAATTAAAATTAAAACAACTTTATACATGACTGAATGTGTTTATCAGAGAGGTTTACACTCCAAGTCCAGAACTACATGACTGATATGTGGTGCGTATGTCTTCACATGCTCTATGTGCTTGATATTTGTCTTCCATTTGCTTCCAGTGATATCTGACAAGAGTGTACAGATGCGTCTGGCTGTGTCTGAAGCCCAGGCAGTCCATAGTTGCATATCTCTTTGGATCCTCGGAGAAGATTCTTCCATAGAAGAGCCTTTTTCAACATCTGTTGCAGATGAATGTTCAGGTGGTTCATGGTGCAAAGGTGTGGTGACATTTTGATGAATATGCAGCATTCCACCAGTGTCTCTCTTTAGCAGATGACATGCCACTGGCCATCCCTCCTCCGAACTTGGTATCAGGCCCAAATTCACTCGATCGGCAAGATCACGTAATGGAAGCTAAAAAGGATGTCCAAAAGTATATTAATTCAACTGGCCAGATGTGCAAAAAAACAAAATGACATAAGTGTTCATGATTAAAACAAGAACCTCACTTAAACACATAACCTCAATTTTGTTCATTTATTTTTTTAGAAAACAAGACTTGATATCTTCATTTTGCATCTCAAATAAATGCTTCTTGATTTAAAGATACTTAGATATTTGAATTGGTAAAAAAAAAAATCTAAGGAAGTTCGATGTTTTTAGCAGTAAATGCAACATTTAATGCCATGACTTAACAAATGTAAGATTTTCTGCTCTAATTTATGGCTATTTTTTAAGGCCTTAATTCACACCATTTTTTTTTTTTTCTGAAATTTTAGTAAGTAAAGTGATGTGAATATATATTAATCAGCACTTTTGTATTTCAGTGTACAAGCTGTTATCCTAACCTGTCTGTTGTCTCCTTGATGGACAGTGCAGCGGTCTGACACACCATTGATCTGCAGGTTTCTCTGTAGAGCTTTTACTGCATCTGGGTTCCATTCACATGCATGTACATGAGCAGCCTTAGCATGTACCAGATACGGAAGAGTGAAGTAACCAATCCCTGGACAATGGGGCAAAATTCGATCAAACATCTTGAGTAATTTAAAAAAACATTCCAACCCATTCCAATAGTACACACTGCATTGCTTTTACCTGCATATAAATCAACCACAGTCTCTCCACTGCAGTCAAAGGAGGCTATTCTGAGCTTCTCTGTGATATTTCCAGAAGAGAACATGCACTTGGTGACATCAAACTCATACCTGAAATTTCAGTCAGGCAGATTAATTCATTTAATATTTGTTGAATATATTAAGTTCTTTATTTCCCCTCAAATAACATGGCAGCTTATAAATTACCTAATGTGGTTATCAATGTGTGTTACATAGCTGCTGTCTCCTAAAAGCACTGTCACTATAGGTGTACGATAACCATCCTGGGAGATTTTTTTTATTTGTGCTATACGTTTCACTCCCAGCGTGTGGGCAACTGCAGTCCAGAATTCAGATCCTGAAACAAATAAATAGCGAGAGCATGCTTGAAAAAGTTCATCAAGTAAGCAATGTAAAATATTATGAGTTACTATGAGATGTTATTCTAGGATAAATTAAATATTAATAGAGGATATACAATCTAATTATTCTATATACAAACTCTAACCTACAGGGGGTCTCAGATCAATTATTACCTACCTATTTCTTTCCATATTGCATTAGAGAAGCAGCCTTCACTAAACAGGACAAGATCTCCATGGCACTGCCATCGGCTAGGAATGTCTCTCTCCAGATCCTCATTCCATTTTTCTCCTTTAGAAATCAGCAAAGACTGTGCAGTCTCTATAAGCCTCTTATGAGAAGATTGAACTTTTTCCTTCTTTGATAATGGGGGAGCCTAAAATAAAAGCAGATCTACTGACGTTCATATGTACAGTGAATTGGGTGCAACGCACATACAGTATGTGACCCTGGACCACAAAACCAGTCATAAGTAGCTCAGGTATATTTGTAGCAATAGCCAACAATACTTTGTATGGGTCAAAATGATTGAATGCCAAAATCATTAGGATATTAAGTAAAGATCATGTTCCATGAAGATATTTTGTAAATTTCCTACCATAAATATATCAAAACTTGATTTCTGATTAGTAATATGCATTGTTAAGAACTTAATTTGGACAACTTTAAAGGCGATTTTCTCAGAATTTTGATTTTGTTTATTTTTTTTTGTCTTTTTGCACCCTCAGGTTCCAGATTTTCAAATAGTTGTATCTCGGCCAAATATTGCCCTATCCTAACAAACCATACATCAATGGAAAGCTTATTTATTCAAATGATACATTAACCTTATGACTGGTTTTGTGGTCCGGGGCCACATGTCTTTAATAATTGTGATATCTTTAATAATTGTGCTCACCTGGATATCAACAATTTCACAAAAGCTGTCTTGTGCGACATGTTTTGTTAGTGCCACTAGATCAAGTTGTGCCAAAACAGATGCTATGACTGGAAGGGTCACAGTCCCATCTGAGTGTTTCTGTGCAGTGTACTTGCGGTCCAGAACACCTTGTGACTGTAGGTATTTTCTAAAAAACAGTTATAGTAATACACCAGCAAGTTTTTAAATACAAAACATGTAAACCATGTAAAAAGTATCTCTTTATGTTAATACTGAGATGTTTCATGAAACATCCCTGCTGGAAAAAAAAACAGCTAAAATCAGCCTAAGCTGAATTGCTTTCGTTTGTTTGTTTTTTCAGCAGGGATGTTTCAAGGAACGTCATTAACACTCAAACTCGATTTACAGTAATAACTGACCAACTAACATTTTTTAAGAAATGTATTTGGTGTGATATATTTTTGATTGCAAGTGCAAAAGGAATATTTGTTTAGATTTTCAAACAATGAGAACCTGATATAAACAGATTGCTTATTTAAATTAAACTAAACTTATTAAATTTACATAAAGGAACTTATGCCACAGAGATTCAGAGAGCAACTATTTGTAGTTATCCTACCTGTACAGTTGTGCGTGACGCTGCGGCACTTTTAAACACGGAATTACAACCATTTTTTCCACAAGAGACGTTATAAAAAATAGTATAAATATATTAATTATCTAAACAAACTAATATGGGGGGTCCATCAAAACCTTATTTGAACCTTACAGGAATAATGGACATAAACCAGACACCATCGCTTGCGAGTAATATCGTTCCTAGACAGTTTCGAGTTCCTAGTAGGAATATTATCAGTGTTGCACTTGTAGAGCGCTTGGAAATAGGAAATACTGCGCTGTGAGCTTATAAAAAATATAACAGACGTTATTATAAAGTTCTGTCATCTGCTAATTGTTGTAATTATAAAAAATACCACTAATAATAACAATAAATTAAAAACACAGCCTTTTTTCGAGTCATCAACCGACGACACCATCGAAACAGTAGATGGCAGAATGTTTTGGATTTTACCGCGAAAAAAATCCGCGTGGCAGTGAAGAAATACAGAGCGCCCAATCACAGTAAACGCGGCTGTCCCACGTGATACTTTATAAACAGTACTGAAAACAAGCAAGGTAAGATATCTGCACAAGTTATAGTTATAGAAAAGTATATATCGGCTGTACCGTGCCTTTTTACAAGTTTACTGACGTTCTGATAACACTGATATAAACAGCTTTTTCTGCGATCTTCTAGCGTTATATAAACTGGAAAAGATTCTGAGTAACGTTACAGTTTATTGTAGGAGACATATCTAAGCTCACAACTCTTCTATTGTTGTATCGTCAAAATAGTAATTGTAACCTTATAGTGGGGCATGTTGTCACAATAGCTGGTTTCCCTTATCTATTCATGAAATGACAATGCTAGCAATTGTCACATGTGCTTTACACTCTTTGTTTTACTAGATGTCAGCAAACAGTTGTGTGACAGCTATCCGGCTTGATTCCCTCAAGCAAGCTGACAAACCACAGATCCACTTGTTACCTTGTGAAATCGAGCATGACGGACCTGCTGAAGTCTTCAGGTTCTTTAATCCCACTGTAAAGGAACGCAAACACGGTTAGTCTAATACAAGTACACACCTTTACAATGAAACAAGTTGAAGGGCTCCGCCCGATAAAGATAAGATTGTGTTCTGCAGAAACGACAGTGTCATTCAGAGGTCGGGGGCTGAAGGGTCAGGAATTGCATTGCCCAAAAGGATACACGGGAGTAGTGCTAAAAGAGGTCCAGAAGCCTGCATCTGATCAAGAGGTACCTGCACATATTCACTTATGTGAATTTCTAAATTTACTTTTTAGCACACTAATTCTTACACTTTTTGTTTTTAGGACAGAGTAGTTAAAGTTTCTTCAGTGTTCCATCATTTCACATACTGGAATTTGGAGACGCCTCCCACATCTGATGATGGAGTTGTGATGGCGATGACATGGCCTCAGATAGCAGAGGCAGTGAGTATCTTTTGATACGCATTTATCATTTGCCATCATTATAATCTACTTTACTAAAAACATTTCTCTCCATACACTTAAAGTATTAATTAACTTGTATATCAATCTCTTTTCTGCAGATACATGGACCAGTGGATGACTGAGAATGGACATTGTTTTATTGTGGAGATCTGCTTCTCAAGTACATTGTTACAGTTAAACAAATGTGAAAATAATTCTTTGTCGGAAGACAGAATAAGTAACTTAATGTGTTGTGGTAACAACCACCATTTTTATCAAACACATGTTCAAGAATCACAATGCAATATGACTAACTATTAAAAGTCTTGTTTTATTGTTCTCCCTTGTGCAGACTTTTAATTCAGACACATATTTGGCCATTATTTAACAGTATATGAGGTTTTGATCTGACGTACATTACCATTCAAACATCTGGGGTTTGTACATTTTTGAAAGAAGGCTCTTATGCTCACCAAGGCTGCATTTATTTATCAAAAATACAGTAAATGTAAAATAACGGTTTATTTAAATGTATATAAAAAATGTAGTTATTTCTGTGATGGGAAACCTAAATTCAGGAGTCATTACTCCAGTCTTCAGTATCACATTATTCTTCAGATATCATTGTAATATCAGGATGTTAAAATATCTTTAATATAATGCTGATATGCTCAAGAAACTATTATCATCAATATTAAAAACAGCTGTGCTCTTTCATATTTTTTTTTGGAAACCATGATGTTTTTTCAGAATTCTTTGATGAATAGAAAGCTTTTATTTGCAACAGAATCTTTTGTTATTTTATAAATGTTTTTACTTTCACTTTTGATCAATTTATTGCATCCTTTCTAAATAAAAGGATACTAATTTAAGTTTTAAAAAAAAATCTTACTGACCCCAAACTTTTGAACAGTAGTGTAGTTCTCTAAATATTTCACAACAAATAAATGAACCGATCTCAAAAGCACTGAAAGCTGGTTGTAATTTATAGCACCTACACTACCAGTCAAAAGTTTTTGAATAGTAAGATTTTTAATTTTTTTAATAAATCTCTTCTGCTCACCCAGCCTGCATTTACTTGATCCAAAGTACAGCAAAAGCAGTAATACTGTAAAATGTTTACTATTTAACATAACTGGTTTCTATTTGAATATATTTTAAAATGTAATTTATTCCTGTGATCAAAGCTAAATTTTCAGCATCATTACTCCATTTATCAGCATCACATGATCCTTCAGAAATCATTCTAATATGCTGATTTGCTGTTTAAAAATTATTTTTTTTTTTATTAATATTTAAAAGAGTTAAGTACTTTTTTTTCAGGATTCTTTCATGAATAGAACAGTTTTTGGAAATAACTCAAGAAATTAATACTTTTATTTGGCAAGGATGCTTTAAATAGATTAAAAGTGACACTAAATGTTTTTTGAGCAGCAAATCACAATATTAGAATGATTTCTGGAGGATCGTGACTGAAGTAATAATGCTAAAAAATCAGCTTTGAAATCACATGAATAAATTGCATTTTTAAATTCAAATAGAAAACAATTATTTTAAATTGATATTACTTTGGATCAAATAAAGGCATTCTTGGAGAGCAGAAGAGACTTCTTTAAAAAAAACTTGAAAAATCTTAATGTTCAAAAACTTTTGACTGGTAGTATACTTAAAAGACTCAACATCTTTCACGCTCACAAAAATGCACAAACACAAACACAGCAAAACTCGTCATTGTAGTGACATTAGAGTCATTTATCTGCTCTAATGGATCTTAATGCTCCTTTCTTGATATAACAGCTACAATATTCCATAAGAGACATAAACATGACATTTTAAACTGTAAAATGCCAGCATGAATGGTGATTAGGTACCTATTAAATGGTTGTTTTAATATACCAGGCTGGCGTGCTGGAACCACACCAATTCAAATTGACTTACACTGCCTATCTTTATATAAAAACAATATCCTTTAGCAATGAATATTAAAATCGGGTTGTGCAACATTACAAATACGAATCAACACCAAAAACCTTTTTTCAGTACCATTGGTTCTGTTTGTAAATGGCACAGCAGCAGTCACATTTGCCATTTTGAGGCATGAGCCACAAAAATATAGATGTGGCAAGATTTTGTGATATTTGTAAAAGCCTTCTGCAGTATTTCGTACTTCTAAAGGACCTGTATAAAGGATTAAGCCATAAATGAGGGCTACGTCTGGGGAGGTTGAGGAGGTGGTGGTGATGGTGGAGGGTCTGACTCAACTCTGCTGCGTTTAACTGGTAAGCCGTGATCGTGTGCCTTTCTGATGTGCCTGTACAAGTCTCCCGACTGCGTGTAACTGCGGTAACAGTAGCTGCACTCATAAGGTCGCTCCCTAGTATGCACAATGGCATGTCTCCTCAGGGTGTAAGCACAGGAAAAAGTCTTCCCGCAAGTGTTACAAGTTGGCACGTCCTCGACGTAACTCCCAAGCGAGTCATGAAATTCCTCAAGGTACATGGCCTGCTGCTCCGGCTGGGAATTGGCTGGAAAAAGTGCTGAAGAAAAGCTGGTGGTTTCTGCTGTGGAAGTATTAGGACCTTGCGGTGAGGGAGGGAAAGAAAGAGGTTCTTGATGTGGAAGATGAATTAGCGGGTGTGCAGGTATGAACTGAGTATCAGTCAGCTCCTCAACATCATGGTTACTATCATCATAATCATCGGCGTGATCTAAATCTGCATTTCTACTCGGGTCGTCGTCCATTGCCACCGTCTCATCTACATCATCAGACTCCTCATCCGAAATCACAATAGCCTCCACTTTAACTTTAAAGCGATCTTCGTTTTCCTCCCTTGATTTAGTTTTTTTACGCTTATTTTGCATGCTTCTTGCATTGTGCAATGCATTCTCATGTCTGCTTTCATTCTGGATCTGATTGTTTTGTGAAGTATGTTGTGAAGTTCCTGGATTCCCAGTACCTTTATTCTGGAATTGAGGTTTAAGTGTTTGTGCCTGTATGAAAACGCTAGGTTCATGTTCTTGAGCAGCACTAGCGTTGTCCACACTGCTCAAAGCCACTGTGGTGGCTACAACAGGTTCTGTCGTACTACATGGACTTGAAAGTGCAGACTCGAGGCTAGCAGACCGTACCGATACTCTTGTCTTGTCAAGTCTAGGTGAGGAACGATACGTGGACGGACCTGAACAAGAATTACTTATTGCTGATTGCGAGTCCATTCCTGGTTGCGTCGTATCCGCCATTTCTGAACTCTCCACACTGTGTGTGAGAAGATTAGCCATCCCTGCTTGTGTTTCACTCTTTGTATCGATATAAACTGACATCTGTTGGCTCGACTGTGGACAATGTGCTACTCCTCCATCTCTTTCTGTTTCTACACCAGGTGCATCTTCTCCACTCAAGCCATCAAGCTCTCCAGGTTTAGCTGAGTCGTTTGCTCCAACTTCTACTCTTGTACTATCCGCCTCAGCAAGTCCTCGACCCTGCAGACGTCGCTTGCAAACTCGTACAACGTCATTCATATGTAGGAAGCTGGCTGCGGCAAGGACGTCCTCTGGAGGAGGGTGAGGTGCTAATCGTAAAACCCCTTCGTACATGAAATCAAGGAGGAGTCCGAAGGCTTGAGGGGTCACGATATCTCCATTAATTGTAACTGTGTCTCTTTGTGGTCCTCCGTTGATTGTGCTGGTGTTCCCCATTGATTGATCAGAGTAAAACATGTGGAAGAAAGGGGAGAAAGAGGCCAATACGGCACGGTGGGCTCCGAAACGAGTCGGGCCGACCTGCACGGTGCAGTCACACAGGAAACCTTGCAGACGCTGAGAGCGCAAGCTGGACAGGAGCTGCTGACTATGTCCTGGAAACTCCATTTCTAATGACAACCTAGTAAAACAGTGATGTAATGTTAATAAATATAGTTTATATATTAATAAATCATCTTTAATTCATAATACTAGAACGTAGTTCTTGTTAAGATTATATGTTTCTTACAGGAATGTCCAAAGTGCTGACAAAGTCCCCACGTCCACTTTAAGATCAGCTGTTTTGTCGTACCATCATGTTTGTTTTATATCCACTGACATTCTCTTCACATCAACAGTTGTTCACGTATCCATACAAGTAATTCATATACTTGACTCTTGAAGGAATACAAACGGATTCCTCATTTTCTGGTATTCTTCACACAGCATTTTCCTATTATGGGTTATTACAACACACCACCGGAGCACCGTAACTTAAATCGAAAGCAGCGCCACACATCTTTAAAACATCCTTCTAGCCAAGAGGACAGCATTTGGTATACTGATTCTCTATTGTGTGATTTTATAAAAACAATTTGTACGCGATACGGTAATGTTTTCTTTTAGAACAATACATCAGGAACACATACTTCTACGTGTAGTACATTCAGTTTGTATGTATGAGTGTACTCTGCCACCTACTGACGGGGAGGAGAACGAATGCGGAAGCGGTAACAGACCAGCTTTATTCGCCAACAAGTGTGCACAAACACAAAAAAAAGTGCGTTACTGTGAAAATCATTTTTGGATATTTAAAGTATGATCATCAGGTTTGAAATTAAGCTGATGTGATCAGCCTTATTATTTTATTAGTCAGATATCATATTCATAGGTGTAAGTTTTCAAATAAAAAAACTCTTTTCATAGTAGTCTTTGAAAAAATTGAAAATAACATTTGTACTATTCAAACAAGTTTTAATAGAAAAACTATAAAAACTGTTACTTTATGCTCTGTCTTTTAAATTTTTGTATAATTTAAAGGCCGTGTATCCATTTGTGGCTGTTTTTTTGTTATTTTATTTATTTTCTTTATGTATTTTTTTTTCTTTTTTCTTGCTTCCCTTTCATTGTATATGTTGTTGTTCAAAGCATAATAAAACAAGAAAGAAAAAAGAAAAAGCTTTGGGTACACACATACATAGACTAGAAAATAGAAATAAGTTTTAAATAAGTAGAATTAAAAATATTATTCAGAAATTAAAAATACACAACAATAATACAAATAATGAAATCATAATATTTATAATAATATTTTTATTTATAATAATATTGTTTATCATTTATCTATTTAGCAATCTGTTTATTTAAGAGATAATAAAGAAAAATAATTTATGTGAATAATATTCGTCCTTGACAAAAACAATACAACAGGAGGGAGAACACAAATAGTTACTTACAAATCAGTGTTATTTTGGTATAATTGAGTTTAGTTTTTGTTTTTATGTTTTTTTTTTTAATAATTTTTATTTGTAGTAATTTTGTTATTTTTTAATTTTTAATAAATTAAAATTGTTTTTAAATTAATGCCAAGGTACCAAAGATACAAGTACAGAACATATCAAAATTATGCACAAAGAAGTGACATTACAAGCAAATCACCATTTATATCATTTATAACCAAAAAATTATTCAGACACCAGATATAATTTTTAATATATATGTGGATATATACTAGTGGGTGCAGGTCACTATAGTTCATTTATGTACTCTAAGTGAGGATAGCAAAATAAAGCAAAATGTGACGTATAATAAATTCTTCATACAGTGGACTAACAGTAAAACTGACCAAAAATTATTTAGACACTTTGACCCGACCTTGTTTTGCTTAAGAGTTTTTTCTTTAACTGCTAATGTGACCTTTTTACACCACAGACAGGACAAAATTAAGCATTTCTTGGTAACTGGTCAACAACGTATTTTTAGTTGTGTACATATTGTCATACTAACAGTTGTATGAATTTTTAGTTGATTGTAATCCATTACATACCTTTTTATCAAAGTTTTCTGACATTATCAAGATGAATTTGTTCAACACAGTTTTCTTGTCATATTTTATTACCATTTTCTAAACAATAACGAATAAACTGTGATAATGTGAGAAATGTTGAAGGTGTCTAGTACATTTTGGTTTGACTGTATATAACAATAAATAAATAACAAAATAAATCAAGAAGATTAAATAAATGAACTGTTTTATAAGCTATAACAGTAATATTCTACTAGTATATTTGACAGGAAACCTTTATGTCATCGATGGTTTTCATCGTCGGCTTCACACTGAAAAGTTACCCATGATTCTCCGCACAGTCTGCGGCTCATTCAAAAATGGAGGAGGGTGAGAGACAGTCAGAAAGTGAGCGCTGTTCAGCACCTTCCCAAACATCTGACCAACAAACCACAACCGAGACCTCCAGTCAAAAAATAGAAACTGACGAAGATGATATCGAAACTAAGCTGGACATCAGTTCGGATAGGTTTGACCCTCTGCTCGCTTTGTATTCCCCACAAGTGCAACTGCCTTACCCCAATATCAAGTGCTTTAATAACATCGCAGAATATGAGAGCTTCATGAAAGGCGGTCGAGGCCGAGCGAAACCCGAAAATGTCGAGAAAAGACTCCGAAAAGCACAGAAGGGTAAAGCAGACCCGGAGAGGATAGAAAGGCTGAAGAGACTCATGGTGAACAACCCGGTTGAGGAGGGAGAGGGAAGCGGAGTCAAGCGACCCCCTCGACAGCGAAAAACTGCTAAAAATGTGCTTACCAGAATGCCACGTATGTTTCTCTCTTTACTGTCTAGGTCACAAGACGATGATAAACACATACCTGTTGATTCACAACAAATAAAATGCTTTCTACGTAGTTAGCTCACTATAGGCTCTGTTTCTTTTTTGCAGTGCACACGGGCAGTCCATTAGGACAGCTAAACAAATGTGTTCAGGAGAAAATCAGAGTCAAAGTTCACATCCGGACCTTTAAAGGACTCCGGGGAGTGTGTTCTGGCTTTGTGGTGGCATTTGATAAGTTTTGGAACCTGGTAAGTATTAAATAATCTTATTTTCACTACTAATAATCATTAATAAATTAAACATTTTTCTCTTTTTTTCCTGCTTTTCCTGACAGGCAATGGTGGATGTAGATGAAACCTACAGGGAGCCACTTTTGGGACAAGCGCTCTATCACGAGAAAGCGCTTACTGTCACAAGGGTGATGCATTTGAAATATTTGAACATACACTAGCAGTCAAAAGTTTTTGAACAGTAAGATTTTTAATGTTTTTAAAGAAGTCTCTTCTGCTCATAGAGCCTGCATTTATTTTTGATCCAAAGTACAGCAAAAACATAAAATTAAGAAATATTTTTACTATTTAAAATGACGGCTTTATATTTGAATATATTTTAAAATGTATGTATTTAATGTATTTATTCCTGTGATTTCAAAACTGAATTTTTAGCATAATTACACAGTCACATGATCCTTCAGAAATCATTCTAATATTCTGATTTGCTGCTTATTTTTATTATTATTATTATTATTATGTTGAAAACAGCTGAGTAGAATTTTTTTCAGGTTTCTTTGATGAATAGAAGGTTTAGAAAAACAGCATTTATCTGAAATCTTTTGTAACATTATAAATGTCTTTATCATTACGTTTGATCAATTTGAAGCATCTTTGCTAAATAAAAAATATAAATTTCTATCATCCAAAAAATTATACTGACTCCAAGCTTTTGAATGGTATAGTTTATAATGTTACAAAAGCTTTTTATTTCAGATAAATGCTGATCTTTGGATCTTTTTATTCATCAAAGAATCCTGAAAAAATTTACTCAACTGTTTTAAATATTGATAACAATAATAATAAAAAATATTTCTTGAACAGCAAATCAGCATATAAGAATGATTTCTGAAGAATCATGTGACACTGAAGACTGGAGTAATGATGCTGAAAATATAGTTTTGATCACAGAAATAAATTACTTTAAAAAACAATATTCAAATAGAAAATAGTTATTTTAAATAGTAAAAATATTTCACAATGCTGTATTTTGCATCAAATAAATGCACGCTTGGTGAGCAGAAGATAATTCTTTAAAAAACTTAAAAAATCTTACTGTTCAAAAACTTTTGACTGGTAGTGTACATCTAAATATTCAGAACAACTAGTAGTTATTAATCCTTAATCACATCTAGAATTGACTGAGACATATTAAATAGGAAAATAAATTTTGTGCTTTATACTGAAGAACCTAATTTAATGAATTTTTGTATTACAGCTATTCGAAAAACTAAAAGTTCAAGAGACTGTGGCCCTCAGTGCGGTTGAGAGGAAGTCAGAGCTACAAAGTAGTTCAACTCATCTCAGGAGAACTGATCCCAAACATACCCAGGAGAGATCTGAACCTTCTGAGAAAGACAAGACTACATTAAAAGTGACACAAAAATCTGAAACCAAGCCTAAAGTGGAGTATGGAAGAGTGCACACACGTCATGTCAATCAGCTTTTTATACGAGGAGAAAACGTTCTTCTTGTGAACATACAGCAGGATTAAATCCCAAGATAACTACTCAGATGAAATATTAATTTACTTTCTATGTAGATCACCCAGAAAGGTTTTGTTAAATGAGTGTATCATATTGATATGTATATCAACAGCTGAAAATAATATGTTAAAAGCTGAGTAAAATTAACTATTTTTAATTGTGGTTGGTCGTTGTGTTTATGAGTTAAAGGGATAGTTCACCCAAAAATGATAATTCTGTTATTTATTACTTAACCTCATGTCGTTCCAAATCCGTAGGACCTTTGTTCTTCTTCAGAACACAAATTAAGATATTTTTTAATGAAATCTAAGAGTTCTCTGATCCTCCAAAGACGGCAAGGGTCCTACCACATTCGATGTGTTGTTTATCTGCAGATAAAAGCACATGCATGTGTCGTGGTTCTCTCCAAAATGGCACTAGGGTCACGCAGAGGAGAAGAATTGTTGAATAAAGTTGTTATTTTAGGTTTTTTTTGTGCACAAAAATTTCCTAGCTTCATAGCATTATGGTTGAACCACTGATGTCATGGACTATTTTGTCAATGTTCTTGGTACCTTTCTGGAACGTGAACGTGGTAGTACCCTTGCTGCAGAATCAGCTTTTGAATTTTAATCAAAAATATCTTAATTTGTTTTGTGAAGATGAGCAAAGGTCTTATGAGTTTGGAAAGACATGAGGGTGAGTAATTAATGACAGAATTTTCATTTTTGGGTGAACTATCCCTTTAAGGTCACTTACTCTGCACGTTGTTTGTGTTTGCTTTGTATGACCACTAGGGGGAAGTAAGACACTGATACACTGTAAGCAATAAACAATGCACATTTAGTCTTATGTTGTTACATTTTATAAACTATCAAGGGAAAAATAGCAATATATTTACCAAGTTTTTGCCGATATTCCCTTCAACTGTCAACTCCACTCAACTCCACTCAATACATACTCTTATTTTCCTGTCAAACTGAATTTTCTATTAGACGTTTACCTCTTTCAGTGCAAAAAAAAAATGCAGTTGGGTCTCCATGGATTTCAAAAAACAGCATAAATGGGTTAATTGAGCTTTTTGAGGCTGGAAATTGCATGTAGCACTCAAGGCTTTTTGTCTTGACGTGTTCGAGTGTTATTTTTCCCTCACTGCATATATTAACCATATACACATTACTCCCCTCATGAAGAATATTTATATAAAAACACTTTCTCTTCAGAGAAGTGTCTTCCATGTGATTTACTCAATCACATGTCCATACCCACCTTATTTTTCTGTAAGAGTGGACGCAGCCATTTGTAAACTTAATGGGACTGGAATCCGGTCTCTTCCTCGTCCAGCAGTGTTGCCAAGTCCGGTTTTCCCGCGGAATTTGGTCTACTTTAACACTTTTGTCGCAGGTTGAAGCGACCCTAAAACGTGATATCCCCTGGAATTCGAATTTTACCAGGGGAACCCCCGCCAAAAAACGTGTATTTACCCGCTGAACGCGATTTTTAACAGGGGACCCTCCCCCCTCGACACGCTAGTTTTGGGCTAGTTTTGAGTAGCAACTGGGCAGGTTTTGTTGTTAAACCTGGCAACCCTGTGGTCCAGCTGTACAAAACAGCTGGGTTTGCTCCTTGATATTGCAACATGGTGTCCATATTATTTTAATCTATTATCTTAATTATGAACACACTGGTTTGTAATGCAAACAGTTTTATCGTTTACTGCACGTTGTTATTCTTCTAGTTAATTCCTTATAACAGCTACTGAACCGGAAGTCTCGCCCATAGGCTTACTTCAGCATTTAAAATTAAGGTGAATACAATACTATTAAACCATTCCTACTATTGTTGTATGAAAATGTTCTGTCATGGTTACAGATATTTATGGTTTAAACAAAAATGACATAACCTAGTAAAGAATTAATTAAACAACGAATTTTAACCTAGTAAAGAATTAGTTAGTTTTCCCAGCATAATAGTATAGACAACCTATTAGAAAACTTGAACTGTAAATTGTCTTTCACAGCTTTGCCTAGTAATGAAAATCTCAGCATCCTCTGCCACTATTTATTTATGAGGAAAGGTTGTACATTTTGTTGCATATTCATAAAATCATTATTTGGCATCGGCTACAGACACATGATAGGATATAGCATCATGTAGTGAATTTATTAAAAAAATTACACAAAATAGACATTACAACCGTGGCCAGTTCCCTTCTCTTTTATTAAGCTCAAGTTTCTCAAGATGACTTATTAATTTTACGCCAATTAAAAAGTTCACTGGCAAAGGATCCAGTGAAAATGGGACATGTGGCTGTACTGCTTTCATCCTATTAATGCATGCAAAGTTAACGTTTGGAGTCAGGTCCTTAGAGGGCCCTAAGAACAGACTATTTTTAAGACACGAGATTGATTAGAGAAGATAAAAACAACAGGCTTCACAAGGAAAATGGAAATCAAATCTTTATTGTCATTCATAAAAGATCATAAGTACAATCAAGTCATTGTATGAAACAGAAAACATTTTAAACATTCTCAGTGGAAGATTTCGCTTTTTTGTTGCTTGCTGCAGATTTGCATAAACATATAGTGTTTCCTGTAACACTCCCCAACCCCTAACCACTCAATAGTTGAGATCCTACAGAACCCAACAGACCTGACTACATAAACCTAAACCAA
Organism: Labeo calbasu; assembly: GCA_019740295.1. Taxonomy (NCBI): domain Eukaryota; kingdom Metazoa; phylum Chordata; class Actinopteri; order Cypriniformes; family Cyprinidae; genus Labeo; species Labeo calbasu. The sequence continues at coordinate 26,076 of JAHKKF010518329.1, forward strand.
CCCTTCGGAAAAAAAGAAACAAGGAAGAATTTGGTCATTTTGCTTGTAAAAAAGCCTCAGATTGGAAGAGAGGGGCTTGGTTAGCTTCAGCGGACACTGTGGACAGAAACAAATGATCTTGACAATACAGTGATGGTCCTTTTGGATACAGCATCCAGCTCTTTGCTACCAGGCCTTACAAACACACAGCCTCAACTTACACTCAGCATAAGCAGAACTGCATATAAATACGAACCCATATCAGGTTCAATTATATATAAAATCCTTTTAGTCACCCAAACTCTTCCTTATAATTTAACCATGCAAAAACATAAATGTGCACATATGTACTAGATATATATCTTCTTTAACAGTACCTTTAATAAATACTGTACTTTCATTTTATCCTAAGAGTTTTAGTTTTGTTTTTTTTTAGAAAAAAAGGCAAGGGACTGATAGGCACCATGTGTTTTAAAGACAGATTCTGCAGTTTCATAAAGATGCAAAAAAGATCAGGTTTTCATTGAAAAAGTACACTTTAACTATTTAAGGCCACAAGGGTTATGATTTGGAATTGATGTCTGAGTACTTCATTTCTCTTCAGAAAATGGTTATTTGACTAAAAATCAAATACAAAATGGCAAGTGATCAGAAACTTTACTCCATACAAAAATCCTCACCATCATAATTCATTAATCTTGCAACTCAATAACTTATTGTCTGCGCGCAAAAGTATTTACAGGTTATCAACTTAAGGCGAAGTGAAGGAAAGGTCAGAACTGATCATTAGGATTTTTCTACAGCATTAGGAACCCAATACTTCCTGGGTTTAATTAAGAAGTTAAGAAGTCAACCGGAGTCATTCGCGATCATCACATTCCTTAAAGCGATATCCCGACGCAATGTAAACGTGGGACGTGCGTGTGCAATGACTGAAATGATTCTGAGCACAAACCAGCCACCCTCCATAGGGCTCCTTGGTACAGCTGATCAGAAGAACATTGAAAATAATATAATCATCCAGTTTGAAAAAACATTTCCTGCGTGGCTTTATTTGACATCTTTCAAGTAGTCTTTGTCTTCTAGCTCTTCATAGCGTCTTCATGGTCATATCTAAAGAAGGACTGTTCACTTAATACTCTGCAGTTCATTTCCCAAAGTTGGCAAAATCTGCAAAGGCATCTTGTTTAGGCTGTCCCATGGCAGGGTTCATGCCCATGACTGGCATTCCTGTACCCATGCCCATGTTTCCTGGCATCCCCATTTGAGCTGTAGACATGCCCATGTTCATATTCATTCCCATCATGCCTTGATTGACTGGCATCCCTCCCATGTTTGGCATGGGCATGGTGCTACCTGTCATGCCAGGCTGCATGCCCATGTTCATTCCTCCCATCATGGTGTTGGTGGGCGGTCTGACCATTGCAGGAGCAGCCTGCATGCCCAGGTTCATTCCAGCAAAGCCCTGAGTCATCATATTCACAGGAGTCTGACCTCCTATTGCAAGATAAACAAACAGGGAAAAAAATGAAAATAAGGGCTCAATTCTTTTGTTTTTGTTGTATAAAATGTCAAACCGATTAAATGTGTTATACTGCTAATAATAAATATATATATATATATAAACACTTTTGAACGGTAGTGTAACGATTTTAAAAGTATCAATTATTTGAGAAAATAATATAAATTAAATGAAAATGCACTAAAAAGGTTTCAAACTCCAATAGTAATAATCTTGATTTTAGTCAAATTTCATAAACATAGAGTCACAAAGTGTAATATGAATCTGAATCTAGGTTTCATTTACTTCATCATACTTTTATGTTATATTATTATACCTCTGCATTTATATTTTCATTTGTCATATATATTTTTTAATTTGTTAGTTGAGATACTGTAAAATAAAATTCCAGGACTTTCAAGGACTTTTCAAGCACTCCTTTTTTGATTTTTAAGGACTTCAATCAAAGATTCCAGTTATATATGATATTTTCTACTGTTTAAGAAAAAAAAAAAAACAGGAAAAAAAAAAAGATGCGTGAAACCGCTCCGAAGTCCTGATCTGAATCAAGTGATTTTCAATCCGTGCTCCGAAGTCTCGTTCTGAATAATGAATCACAAACCATCATTTCAGATCAGCACTCGGAGTGTGAATCGCGAATTTAATGACTCAAGAACCCGCTCCTGATCTGAAACAAATGATTCACAATACACAAAGTTCCGATTTAAATGAATTGATTCGCGAACCCGCTCTGAAGTCCTGATCTAAATCAAATGATTTGCAAACCCGGTCCGAAGTCTTGATCTAAATCAAATGATTCACGATACGCAACTTGAGGTTCCGATCTAAATCAACTGATTCGTGATACACAAATTTCCAATCTGAATCAATACGCGAAGCGCGAAGTTCCAAACTAAAGCAAATGATTCACAATACACAATTTGAAGTCCTAATCTAAGTCAACCTGCTCTAAATCAAAAGATTTGTGATACGCGATTTGAAAGCCCGATCTGAATCAAATGATTTGTGATCATTCACTCTGAAACCGTAACTCATGTTGCAATGCAATGATTTTTAAATGGTTGCTAAAATCATTATAAGCAATGCTGAATTTCGAAAATGAATGGCTCTTTTAATTTAATCTGGTTTTTGCTAGTGAATAGCTTGAAATCAAATAAGTCACGAGTCAATGGGAGCAGTTCCAGCTTAAATGACTCACTCAGTTGATTTGGTTCATATGTTCCTCTTTTTGCATCTTCAGCCATGTTTACACAACACTGTCAGTATTACTGCTGGTTTAGCTCAATAGTTTTATGACATGGCATAAAAAAGTATAATTTTCTTTTTAATTGTGTGAAAAGATGTGTGCTTAATAAAACAAATTAAACACTTATTTTATAGACATATTGTCTTTCAATAATTCAAGCACCTCTTCAAGAATTGCTATTTTCAAGGGTTTTCCAGGCCTTAAATTTCAAAATCAAATTCAAGTACTTCAGGCAATTTAAGCACCTTGTACGAACCCTGTTTCAAGTGTCTTCTCTTTCAAATTCTAGATAGATAGATAGATAAAAATATACTTATAAAAAAAAGGCAAAAATAAAGTGAAGCACATGCAAAATATTACTATTAAAATATTACAAAATATACTATACTTACAAAACCATGATTCATTTTCTTAAGGATTTGTATTTGTGTATACTTTCTACCTTTTTTCTGTTTTGTTTTTATAACTGTACTGCCTTAATGGTTTGATGCTTTCTACTGTTCAAGAAAAAAAAAAAAAAAAAAAATAATAATAATAATAATTCGCAAAAATCGCTCCAAATTCTTGATCGGAATCGAGTGATTCACAATTCGCGCTCCAATGCGAATCATTTGACTTCAGTTGGAACTTTGATTCACAATACACTCTCCAAAGTCTGGATCTAAATGGAACGATTTGCGATACGCGAAGTTCCGATCTAAATCAAATGATTCACAATACACAATTCGAAGTCCCAATCTAAGTCAACCCGCTCCAAAGTTGCAATCTAAATTAAACGATTTGCGATACGCAATTTAAAGTCCCAATCTGAAACAAATTCAGATTTCCATTTGGAGCGCTTCAAATCAGTTAATCGTTTTGCAACAAAATGGTTTAATTTCTTCTGAGTTTCAAGCTCCGTTTCACCCATCACTACGTGCTTTTTAAAATCATTACAAGTGATGGTGAAAATCAAAAATGAATGGCTCTTTCAATTTTATCTGGTTTTTGCTCCTGAATCACTTGAAATGAACAACCAAAGTCATGAGTTTGAATCAACTGGAGCGTTTCAAGCGTAAATGACTCAATTGATTTGGTTAATCTGTACCTCTTTTCGTGTTTTCAGCCATGTTTACACAACATTGTCAGTACTACTACTGTCTTGCTAGTTTTCTGACATTAACTAAAATAAGCGAAAAATGTATGATGTTTTTTAAATTTTTTTAGTATGTATTGTGAATTTTGCACGCATAGATATGTGACTCTGGACCACAAAACTAGTCTAAAGTAGCATGGGTATATTTGTAGCAATAGCCAAAAATACATTGTATGGGTCAAAATGATAAATTTTTCTTTAATGCCAAAAATCATTAGAATATTATGTAAAGATCATGCTCCATAATATATTTAGTAAATTCCTGATCTTAAATATATCAAAACATAACTTTTATTAGTAATATGCATTGCTAAGAACTTCATTTAGACAACTTTAAAGGCAATTTTCTCAATATACATTTTTTTTTTCACCCAGATTTTCAAATAGTTTTTATCTCACCCAAATATTGTCTTATCCTAACAAACCATACATCAATGGAAAGCTTATTTATTTATATATATTTATATAAATATCAATTTGTGCTTATTGAAAAAGAATTAAACACTTATTTCAAAAAGTCAAATTCAAGTACTTCAAGCATTTTAAGCACATTGTACGAACCCTGCTCATATAGATTTGTTTTAATTTTTTTGAGCTCATTTCAATTTTTGAACTTCAGGTTCAATCATGTCCCAGACACTCTATAGGGGCTTTCGCACCAAAGGAACCTTTTCATAGCTCCTAGAACTATTGGCGGAACTACCTGCTTTTTGGCGTGTTCAGGAACTAGAAACTGTTTTAGTTCTAGGAACTCAGTTTGGGGGAACTAAATTAGCTCCTACTTCAAAGAAGGGTCTAAAAGAGTTCTATAGGAACTACCAGTGACTTAACTGTATGCTGATTGGCCAAATGTATGTGAAACACCAGCGACCTGGCAATTTTAAAAAGCCATGTAAAATATTTACTCCTCGAGCACGGAAAGCAGTGAAAACAGCATCTTTTCTCAGCCTCGATATGATTTAGTCAGATTAAGTCAGATTAAGTCACGCTTTTTCAATCGTGTAAATTGTGCGTTTACATTCCATCTCCGTTATCACGAAACCCACGACACACAACAAACGTTCGTAAATGCAGCGCACAAAAATTTTGCTGTTGGCCGTTTCAACATTCCAGCTGCTGGTGCAAATGCAACCAGGAAAATAGCTTGAGGGGCAAATTGGTTCTGTATGAACCACCATGCTGGCTAGTTCCTAGAATTGAGTTCCTAGAACTACGTGGTGCGAAAGCCCCTTTTATCAGTATCTATGCTTACCTTGCTGCATCATGCTGAGCGTGGGCTGAGAAGGTTTGGGTGGGTGCATGCCAGGGCCAAGGTAGTCTAGGCTTATGTCTACATTAGAGTTGGACCAGGTGGAAGGCAAAGCAGCTTTGGGATTGGGCTTCTGGGCCATCGGCTGCTGGGGCATCAGTGGGTTCCCCATTGACTGAAATGGCTGCAAAGACAAAGAAAATCAAATCAGTTTAGGAACAAACCATATATGATAGTACCCATCTGATCAAAAACAATGTTTTCTCTGATTATGTTAAGATGATACTGCTCTGCAGCAGTTCAAGCATGATAATTAAAATTCTCCAATGACCATGAATGTTTGCCAATGGCAGAATGACACAAGTCAGAGAAGATGAAAGGCAGTATTAATACTCCAGAACATTACGCTGTGGTCTTTCAGGGTTATCAAGACTCTTAAGTTAAACAACACAGAAATGCTGGTTGAGAGGCATTGTCTTCTCCTAAAATTATTTCAGCATGTGAAAATGCATCTCGAGTCCCTCTAATTATACCATCGGGGGGCTGCTTTTTTCTTTAGCCAAACAAAACTTGCCATTTTAAAGTAGGTCAGGCTTTTAGCATGCAAATATTATCTTTGTGCAAGGCTTTTGTTTCAATTTAATGGTTTTCTGACTTAAACTTGTTCCTCCTCATTCTGCCATTCTCTGTGATGGGCGTCCCAAGGGGACCGGGGTTGATGGGTAATGAGGAGGGGGTGGGTGGAAAATTGTGCCGATGCTGCGTGTTAACCCTCGCTCGTTTCGCTTTCATGTTGCCTGCTCTCTAAACCGCTGGCTCTGAACCTCGGCCAGAATTGTCTTTTCTTGCGTAAATAGTGTTTAGTGTGCAGTTCCACTTAGATGAGCTGCATTAAGTACTCCACAGATGGGGGATCTGAATGAAAACCACATTATCTATGTGCAACTCTACATGACTTGGTTTCATCTTTATTCTTTTTTGTGCTGTAAACAGAATGTTGAGGGACGCCAATGCACAAAAGTCTATTATAGGTGCAGTACCTAATGAAATGCATAGGCACTCGTTTGTATATTCGGCTAAAACTACGTAAATACAATGGCACAGTAAAAAAAATTTCATAATCAAAAGTTTTGTGGCGTTTATTTGTCATGATTGTGGGTCTTTGTTGGAATTGCTGCCATTTTTGTACTCTTATGTCTCTTATGTTCAACAAGGCTGCATTTATTTAAACAAAAATTGTGAAAACAGTAAAATTTTGGGATATGAAGATGAGACACTGCAGGTGAATAGGGTAAAAAAAAAAATTAACTAATAGTTATCACCTTACTTATCCAGATGATTGACTACACTGATAATTGCAAAAAAAAAAAATGTTAGGTTTAAATATGCAAATGAGGCATTATTTAATTATATATGCACTAATTTGCATACATTTCTAGTACAAAAATTTAAACACTGGATGAAGTCAGTTTCTTGTATAAAAAAAAAAAAAAACCTTTTTTTTTGACATATCAGAGTCAAATGTTTTTTACAGAGGAAATTCTGGGTATCTCATTTTGTCACACCATAATTCAGAAAACAATATGTTTTTACAGTTTTTTGGGGGGAATAAAATGTTGTATAAAATCAAGCAAATTATATATGAACAAATCCCTCCGTAAAAACCTTCAGGATATAGACAGAAATAAAAATGTAAAGTTTGGTGTATGTAAGTGCTACTGAAGTGGAGATTTATGGCTCCTTATAGGAGAAAACACTCATTCTGAGAAAAATATGTATTATAATTGAAATCTATTGACACAAATAGATAAAGTGCTATAAAAGAAATACTTAACAGTGTCTTTTGGATGTGTTCTTTCCACTAGTCTGAAAAAACTTGACAGGTGTATGAAAAAAACAGTGTTTTAGCATGCAGTGTCTCCCCTTAACATAAAAAAAAAAAAATGTTTTTAATATATTTTACACATTAATATTAATGTTGAAACAGCTGTGCTGCTTAATATTTTTCAGTCATTTTTTTCAGGATTCTTCGATAAAGTTCAAAAGAATATTATTTATTTGAAACATATTTTTTAGATGATAAAAGTGTACTATCACTTTTGATCAATTTAATGCATCTTTGCAAAATAAATTAATTAAATATTAACTATTCAATTCTTTCAAAAAAAGGAATGACAGTGTATAATTTTTCTCTTCTCAGAAAATTAACAAAAATACTGATGACTCATCCCTAATGCAAGGGTGAAATATAATTTTTCATCCAATAAAATTCTCTAAGGATGAGAACATAACATCTGCAAGCCAATAGCAAGTAGTAAAACAGCTATTAAAAAAATAATATTTTTTAATAGGTAATCAGAATGGGAGGAAAAACCCCATTTCATGGGGTCTTGATCGATAAAAACATGACAATATAATATCATAGATATTAGAAATATATAGGAGATACACTGAGCAGCAGGCACCTGTGATTTGGATGCTGACATGCCAATGGTCTGAGAGGTGGTCATGGAGAAGTTCATGCTTTGGGAGGTGCTGAAGTTTGCGGTCTGAGAGGAACCCATTAGGTCAAAGAGGTCGGAAGAGGGTGCTGTGGATGCAGGGGCAGGGGCAGGAGCAGGAGCAGGGGCCGCCTGCAGACCTGAAAAAAGGTCTATTCCTGCAGGGTTAACCGGCTGAGCTGCAGGGACGGCTGGCTGGGCTGTAGGAAAAGCATTCCAATCACCAAAGTCTCCATTCCCACTAGACGCTGGAGCTGAGGAAAGACAAATGGCACATGGAGAAGCACAAACATTATAGAGCGCACAGGGAACACAGGAGGAAGTTGTAATAGTTACGAAGCTTTTGATCAAAAGGCATATTTGTGCTTTTACTACACAAATCATGCTTCATGTCAGGCTTTATCATCTAGCAGAGGATGTGCATTTGCATGCAAATGAGCAATACAAAAATCTAAAGAAACGCAAGAGAACCAGCGATGAAACTATCAGGGCACTGAAGATGCATGAACATCAAAAAGAATCTCAGACTCTCCGTCACTTCAGCTCAGTCCCAGAAATGCAGAGGGTGACGTGTCACACCCAACAAGAGCTGAAATGTGTCTGTGCTCATTAGCTTTTAGCACAGCAGCCCACCATATGGCTGCCCCCTCCTCTCACTATTTAAGAGCTTTCTGCTTGGAGTATTTCATAAACAGCCAGCTGAGGATGGCAAACTCCAGTCCAGCAGAAAAAACAAACAGCCTTCTGTTATATTCCCAGAACTATATTTAAATAACCATATAAAAACACACACATATCACCACTTTGTGTCTTTCAAGTTGCACTCCCTTAAGGCTTTTATTTTAACATGTGAGTTTAATTAGAAAAAAATACAGAGACTTTTGGCAAAAGCAAACAAGGCTTTTTATTCTTGGAGTTGCATATCTTTAAAAGAACATAAGTTACAGTATATTAGGGATAATAATAGGGTAGTGATGGTTGACTAATCGATTATTACAACAAATTTATCTAGATTTTTTGGTTGCTAGTTCTGATATTACCGGTGGTGGTGATTTCAATAATGTACTAACAGCATGCGGTTCAAACAGTTGGACAGATTGCACAGTAAAACCTTCTTAACACACAGTAATTGTGTGTTTAAATTCTTCCTATTTAAAGCACTTACATTTTTTTTGCCCTTTTTCCTAAGTGCTAACTGCCTTGAGAAACATGTCTGATTGGAGTCATACGAACTCAAAATCTACCTAATTATATAAGGTTTTCTTAATACCAATTAACTGATAAGTCAGTTTTGAAAATTGTTCAAAACTTTGGGGTAGGTAAGATTTTGTAAATGGTTTTGAAAGAAGTCTCTTTTGCTTACCAATGATTCATTTATTTGATCAAAAACAGTAATATTGTAAAGTGTCATTACTTTTTTAAAAAATACTTATTTAACCTGTTTTCTATTTAAAATTTATTTTTAAAAAAAAAAGGAAATTTATTCCAGCAAAGCTGAATTTTCAGCATCTTTACTCCAGTCTTCAGTGTCACATGATCCTTCAGAAATCATTCTAATATGCTGATTTGGTGCTAAAGAGAGATTTATTATGAATGTTGAAAACAGTTGTGCTGCTTAATATTTTTGTGGAAACCATGATGTATTTATTTAAAATAAAAATGTTTTGTAACAATGTAAAAGTCTTCAATGTGTCCTTGCTAAATTAAAGTAAAAATTTCTTTAAAAGAAAATATACTGACTCCAAACTTTTGAACAGAAGTATGTGTTGTAGAAAGTAAAAGTAAAAATAATCAAGAGTTTCATGGTGTATTTTTGACTTCATGGTGTGTTAGGAGGTTACATAAACATACCAGCTGATGATGGAAGACTGGCTGCAGCTGCAACAGAAGAGAAATCAGCAAAACCTCCAATCAGGTCAGAGCCTGAACCTAGAACAAAAGAGAGAGATTCAGTTATGACATTCTAGATTTGTGAAACATATCAGTCTCCTTCTAATTGTCCTACGAACAAGGCAAAAATGGCGAACACAGAAATAAGAAACATCTGTTGGAGTCTGTAAGGGGCACACACACACAACACAGACTCCGGTCACGTTACATTCCAGCAGCCTGTGGCTGGAGCTATCTGGAGGAGGACAGATGCAGCTGTTTGCCTGGTGGAGGAGGGAGCAGGACAGTGAGGAGAGGGATCTATGCATCTGCTCAGCACTACACACCCACCAGGGACCGCTTTGACATCTGGCCCCGGTGACTAAATGCTTCAGCAGGCAGCAGGAGCGCAGGAGTGTGCATATGCTAAACCTCACTGTGCGCCCTCCCATTTAGTAGGATACGTCCACACCACCAAACTAATGGCGTAGTGCTTCCTTTTTGTTTGTCCTGAACAGTTAAACTACAGGTCCCACAAATTCTTTGGTTTTTCAGCATTTTTGTGTATTTTTTCTTAAACCTTATTCTTATTTTGCCTAAATATCATATTTTTTTTAATTTAGTACTGCTAGAGAAGATACTTACATGTTTCCCAGAAGACAAAATAAGTTAAATTTACCCTGATCTTCAAATTAATCTTTTTTTTTTTTACCCTCTGGCTCTTAATGTATTGTGTTTCCTACTGAAGCATCAGTGAGCGTTTGAACCTCCTGTAATAGCTGCATATGAGTCCCTCAGTTATCCTCAGTGTGAAAAGATGGAGTCATTGTTGGAAAGGGTTCAAATACACAAAAATGCTGAAAAACCAAAGAATTTGTGGGACCTGTAGTTGAACAAGTGAACTAATCGACTAGACCAGGGGTGTCCAAACTCAGTCCTAGAGAGATGGTGTGCTGCAGAGTTTAGCTCCAAGCCTGGTTAGACACACCTGAACCAGCTAATCAAGCTCTTACTAGGCATACTAGAAACTTCCCGGCAGGTGTGTTGAGGCAAATTGGAGCTAAACTCTGCAGGACACCAGCGCTCTAGGACCAGCTTTGGGCACCCCTGAACTAGACAGTGCAGTCCCTTTAGGGACGAACCCTTCAATATTATTTCTCCTAAGCATCCTAAAGTGAACTGTTCTTGCATGTTCAGTTGTTTAAGTAATGCTGAACCACAAATCAAATACATACAAATTTTAAAAAAGGCATTCTATAATATCTTGAATATTTTTTATTAATAATATACCACCATGATATTCTTCACTTAGAGGACGCATGTTACTACTGTTACCTTGGGAAGCTGGTTGAGCAGGTGCAGGTTCTGCTGAGAACAAGTCCACCAGACCAGAACTGGGCTGGCTCACTGCTGGTTTGGCCTATGGCAACAAAGAAAAGAACAAACACTCTTAACAGTTACCACAAGATGTCAGTGTAGAGTCTATGTTATTTTGAATACAGTTGTGACCCTGGACCACAAAACCAGTCATAAGGGTCTATTTTTTTACATTGAGACTTCCGAATAAATAAGCTTTCTATTGATGTATGTTGTGTTAGAATAGGACAATATCATAACTATTTGAAAATCTGTAATCTGAGGGTTCAGAAAAATCTAAGTATTGAGAAAAATCACCTTTAAAGTTATCCAAATGAAGTTCTTAGCAATACATGTTTAGATAGATTTACAGTACGAAATTTACAAAATATCTTTATGGAACATGATCTTTACTTAAAATCCTAACGATTTTTCTCATAATAGAAAAATCAATAATTTTGACCCATACCCATATTTTTGGCTATTGCTACAATCTCTCCTTAAAGTTGCATTATCAATGTGTCCAAATGCTAGAGAGGTTTAATTAAACAGGAAAACAGGAACTAGTGCTGGTAGCTAGATTTTCTTTTATCTACCTGGCTTGTGTTTGCGTTGGTGGCTTTATCGCCAGTGTAATGCGCAGCTGCTCCCAGGTCTATCGTTTTGGAGGGAACGCCTCCTCTCTTACGAGTGGCAGTGGTCTCTGTGGCCTGGACGATCTGGACGCTTTTGGTTGTCACTGTCTCTTCATCATCTTTAAATTCTGATTTCCCCGACTGCCCGTTTCGTGCTCCCCGACGGTCCTCATCTCCTTCACTATACAGAGAAGACAAAGCATAAGCTTGAGCAAGATTACTAACAAAATGCTTGCTTTGAGAATAAAACACAATCAGTGCATGACACAACTGTCAACAATTTGTTCATATAATTAGTTATAACATTTCTGCATTTATGCTATACGATGTGCAGAATATGAGTTTCCAGGTGATCTGAGACGGGAGAGTAAGATGGCCTGGGGGGTCCTGACCTGAATCTGTCAGGCGAGTCGTCTCGGTCGTCTTTTTTGCGGAACATGTTGATGGTGTCATCAATGGTGCTTCCGATCTTATCGCTGATCTCTCCCAGTTTCTCACTGAAAGGGAAAGCCCCCTTGCTTTTGTCCCAGTCTTCATCCCATTTCGAGCGTGACTCTTTAAAATCAAACTTGTCCTCCGCTGCAGAATGCATAAACAGTACAGGAAATGTGTTATGATATATACACATACAATCCACCTTATTTTTCCCGTAAGAGCATGTGCAGGCATTCATAAATATTATGTGTCTGGCTTCCGGTCTCACTTGCGTGCAGTTATTTTTTGCTGTACAAAACAGCTTGTTTTGCTGTTTGATAATGCAAACTGGTGTGTCTTACTATATTATTTTAATGTATTATCTTAATTATGAACACAATGGTTTGTAGTGCAAACCAGATTTACCGTTTACTGCACTTGAACCAGAAGTCTAACACATTACCAGAAAACAGCTTACTTCCACATTGAAATATAAGGTGAATAAATACAGTCAAACTTCATTTAGAACTTAAATGTGGGAATATAAGAAAAAATAGTGTGAATCCCACAAATGTTTGGGTAATCAAAATCAGAGAAAAAAAAAAAACACTACCAGTCAAAAGTTTATGAACAGTAAGATTTTTTTAATGCTTTTGTGAAGAAGTTTCTCTGCACACCAAGTCTGCATTTATTTGATCCAAAGTACAACGAAAACAGTATAATTTTTTTAAAATTTTTTAAAATAACTGTCTTCTATTGAATATATTTTAAAATGTAATTTATTCCTGTGATATCGAAGCTGAATTTTTATCATCATTACTCCAGTCACATGATCCTTCAGAAATCATTCTAATATTCTGATTTGCAGTTAAAAAAAAAACAAAAAAACATTTATTATGTTGAAAACAGTTGAGTAGAATTTTATCAGGTTTCTTTAATGAAAGAAAAGTTCAGAAGAACAGCATTTATCTGAAATAGGAATTTTTGTAACATTATAAATATCTTTTTTATCACTTTCGATCAATTTAAAGCATCCTTGCTAAATAAAAGTATTAATTTCTATCATTTCTTTCCCAAAAAAAGAAAAAAAAACAACAACAACACAAGCTTTTGAACGGTATTTCATATAAGGTTACAAAAGCTTTTTATTTCAGATAAATGCTAATCTTTGGAGAAAAGTACTCAGCTGTTTTAAATATTGATAATAATAATAATAATAAAAAGTTTCTTTAACAGCAAATCAGCATATTAGAATGATTTCTGAAGGATCATGTGACACTGAAGACTGGAGTAATGATGCTGAAATGTTAGCTTTGACCACAATAATAAATTACATTTGTAAATATATTCACATATAAAGCAGTTATTTTAAATAGTAAAAATATTTCACAATATTCCTGCTTTTGCACTATTTTGGCTCAACTAAATGCAGGATTGGTGACCAGAAGAGACTTCTTTAAAAATCATTAAAAGAACTTTTGACTGGTAATTTTGACTGGTTTTGCATAAAGAAAATAAAGCTCATTGACATATTTTCAAGACTCATTTTTGACCCAATTTTAATTACTGTCATGCAGTTGGATGTTTTACTTTGAAATTGTTTGAAATTTTCATTATTCTTAATGGTTATTCTCATTAGAATTTAATTACTTAATTAGCATAAATTAAAGGCAGTACAATAAATATTACCATAAATTAATAATAAACACTAAATTTAATTAATATACCAGTTTCTTTCTTTGTTGATTATACTTTTTTATAATGGTGTGCTTAATTGTGGTGAAAATGATTCAAAAACTGGTACTAGAAAGTGGCTTAATGTTTTTATGCAAAATATAATTTCTTCTTTCGGGGGGTGGGGTAAAATATGACCCAGGGTGAGATTCACCCACTAATTTGATGTCAATGCAAAGAGAAGCGAAATAAGACTATGATGCTTCCTCTCGGGTATATTCCTAAGAACTGTGATTGGGCTGTGGTTACATTACTGAATACATTTACAAGCCACCATCTCAAAAACACAATAAAAGACATATATATCAAGTTTCATTAAACTTAAGAGCTAAACGACTGTCAAACAAAACATGATACAAGTTAAATCAGAAACAGCCATTATAAATAACACACCGCATTTTTCCTTCCCAATCAAGGACATTGAAAACATAATTTATGCTGTCATGTGAAAGAGCAGCTATGCTGGGTATCAAAATAAATCTACAATACAGTTCACTCATCTGGCAATGCAAACCCTCCAGGGACAACAACAAGAGGGGAGAAGAGACAGAGGACCTCCTTGTTTTCAGAGAGTCCCGATTAGATATATTCCTTATGATAAATGTGTTTTCTGTGTGATGTAAAAAAAAGCCTTGCAAACCTTGATAAATATGACAGTGAGAACGGTGTATGTGTGTGTGTGTGTGTGCGCAAGTTAGGGACTTACAGTATCTGAAGCCCGACATGCTGTCAGAGGACACGCCTATATACTTGTCCCTGTTTTTCTTGGCCTTCTTCCTCTCCTCTCTCAATCTGTCATCGTCCTGGACAAACTCTATCAGCTCCTTCACCTTCTGACGTACATTGACACCCTGGTCCTTGCCATTCTCATCTGAAACACAAAACCCATTCATCCATCAAATAGTGTACATGACAAATGAATAATTACATAAGCTTTTGCTTTTGTGCAGTTCACTCACCTACATGATGATAGCTCTCAATTGAACGCAAGTCATACAGGTGTTCTCTTGCACTTGTGACAACCCGTTCAGATCCATTTCTGATCAGGTACGCCAGCAACAGTAAAGACTGTGGTAGAGATGACAGTCAAGTTCATGATAGATTAAACAAGACCATTTCAGCCCTGTACAGTCATCAGTGAAACATACCTTGTAAACTCTCCTCCAGTTTTTCTTATTGTCTTTCAGCATTCTAGTCCACAGCATGTTCATTACCTCTGGAAACTGCTCGTACATGAACGTGGCCCTGAAATGAAACAGAAAATACGCTTATCTTAAGAGACTCTCCACAGTGGAAGTAAGTGTGACTCGACAAATACAGACATAAGATAAGGTTCAGAGAAAGGAAAGACACAAATCAAACATCAAAATCCCCTCCACTTGCCTGGCGATCTCGCCCATTAACTGTCCAGACGGTCCCCATGGGTCGTCGTTGGTGGCTTCTCGAACTTTAGACTCAGTTTCTGTGTAGTTCATCACTACATTGGTTCTGTAAGAATGAGATTAAGCACAACATCCTTTTAGTAAAGTCAAACATCCTTTATTTAGACTGATTATAAGATAAAAACATATCAGCAGGAAAAAGCCCTTTAGCAAAGATTAAATACATAAAAGATAAAGCATGTAAATTACTAATAAAAACAAAATTCATATTATTTAGTTGTAAAATTAATTGAAATAAGAGACAGAGCAGACAGTAGTAAATCCTTTGTGCTTCATGGGGTGATACTTGTTATGAGCACTGTAAACTGAGGTTCATAGACCAATCATAGTACTTAATTCTACATCAGATCAATTTAATAGTTATGTGATCAAAATGAAAATGATATTAATCAAAATAAGGCAACTGGTCAACATGTTTGCATAAGTGACATTTTTAGGAAGTGACACGGTCGTTCAAAAGTTTGGGATCAGTAAGAATGGTAATGTTTTTTAAAGAATTCTCTTATGCTCATCAAGGCTGCATTCACTTGATCAAAAATGCAGAAAAAAAACAGTAATATTGTGAAATATTATTACAGTTTAAAATAGCAGTTTTCTATTTTTATATGTTTTAAAATATAATTTATTCCTGTGATGTAAAGTTCAATTTTCATCAGCCATTACTCCAGTCTTCAGTGTCACATAGTCCTTCAGAAATCATTCTAATATGCTGATTTATTACTTTTATTATAAATGTTGGAAACACTTATAATGCTCAATTTTTTTTGGAACCTGTGATCCTTTTTTCAGGATTCTTTCATGAATAACAAGTTAAAAAGAACAGTATGTATTCAAAATAGAAATCTTTTCCAACAATAAAAGTCTTTGCTATCATTGTTTCATCAATTTAACACATCCTTGGTGAATAAAGGTATTCATTTCTTAAAAAGAAAAAAAAAGAATAAAAATGTACTGACCACGAACTTTTGAATGGTAGTTAATAACATTTAAAAAGATTTCGATTTTAAATAAAGGCTGTTTTTTTTTCACTTTTTATTTATTAAAGAACCACAAAAAAGTATCACAGGTTCCTACATATAAATCAGCATATTAGAATGATTTCTGAAAGATTATGTGACACTAAAGACTGGAGTAATGACGCTGAAAATTCAGCATGGCATAACAGGAATAACTTGCATTTTAAAATATATTCACCTAGAAATAAGTTATTATTTAGTTTTTTCAGCATTATTGATCATATAAATGCAGCCTTGAAGAGTGTAAGAAACTTTCAAAAAAATATTAATACATCAAAAGCATACATCAAAAGCATACAGGGAGCAGAAAAGCATAATAACAGTATCAAAAATGTAATTGATATTACTTCATTCCACATGCTACATTCCAAATCATCTGAAGCCATATGAAATTAGATATAGTCATACAAATTTTGGTCGGTTTCAAGTCTCAATTATTCTTGTGCTCATTTAAACTTTGTGTATGACAACTGTTCGCAAAACACACGAGAGCATGAACATTATGCAAATGATCTCCTTTGGTATTTCAAGGCGGAAAATCATATGAGTTTCAAACATAATAAAAGTGAGTAAATAATGAGAGAACAGAAAAGAATGCTGTGTGGGTTATTTATTAACAGTGTTTTTAAATATACTAAAAATCACTTCCTATTCAAACTATATATTAAGCATTTATTTGTGCATCATGAGTAAATAACCATTTTAAAAATCCCCTAAGGTTGCATCACTGGTGCCAGTGAAATCTCTATTTTTATTTGCTATTAAAATGAGGAATGCTAAAACAGTCATTCAATTAATGACTAAAACGGTCATAAATCCCAGACCCCACCTTCACTTGTATACCGGACGGAGATAAGCAGCAAAGCAGGGCCAAAAGCTTTATTATGTGAAACCAGTTTAGCCTTAGAGGGACACAACCAGAGTGACATAAAGAGTGGCTATACAAGACACACAAGATCTCAGTATATGGGTGGAGTGTAAGACAGCCTCACCGAGAATAGAGGGTGGATCAAAAAAAAGCACCCTATGGAGTCCTGAGTCTTTCCTACTTCTAAAGAACACTATTTGGCCGTTTAGAAAGTGTCTAGTGTCTCAGTTTACAGCCTACTGGAAAAAAAATACCTGGGTATTGTCTTGCTCATTTGGAAGTGTACGCTGAAATGAGACCAAATAAATAAACGCAAAATAAAGAAGTCAACAAAAAACTTCCTACATCCTTGTTTCCTCATTTAAGAATTAATTTCTTATAGACAATGACAGAAACATAAAGATCAAAAAGATGTACAAAACCCACCAAACTAACAGATACATAACTAGCATAGCTTGAGGTGATAAAAGAGGTCAGGACATCCGTTTGCTTATGTTCGCAGGGTGTAATTGTTTCCTTTTTTCGGAGTAATCTGGCATAAACAAGAGCGTTTCCAACACTTTTGGTCAACCGCATTAACTGGTTTCACAGCTTCAGGATAATGCGGGCTGCTCTGATTTTTATTTAAGGCTCTTATGCAATTCTTTTCACAGTTACATGACACCTGTGGCTGGGTGATACTACCATCTACTACAGTAAATACTATAATACTAAAGTCCTCCTGTGGCATCTCAGGACTTTCACACCATTTAGGAACAGGCTCATTGCTTTACCAGCATGAAGCTAAATTCCCCACACTTCATCAGTCCACCCATGGCTACAATTGGCAAGCAGTCTGCAAAAGGCCATACTGTTGGAGATGGCAGACTTTAGAGGCAATAAGCTAAATTTCTTCACCTTGACACATTGTTATCAAACGTACTTTTGGAAAAAAACAGGAAATGACAATTTTTTTTTTTTTTTTTTTTTGCAGGTCATGATGACTGAGAGCTGTCTAGAATAGATATTACTGATTATTTCTCCAGAATTTTTAATAGTGGCTAGACCCCTTAACATCCAGTAGAATACACTATATGTACTTTATATCATCACATATCTGAAGAAGAGCATGTAAATGAAACAGTTGGGATGTACCCACTTATTAGGCAACACCCAAAGGTTTGAACAATCTCATATTTGTGAATTAAAAGCTTTCAGTAACAGCTTTTCCGTACTGTCAGAAAAGGGCAAGATAGCAATGATTAAAAAAAACCCTAAGGTTCAGAGTTCCACAATAACCTTTTTAATGATCACTATACTGTCAATGTTGCCAAGTCTGCAGTTTTCCCATGGAACTGGGCTACTTTAACACTGTTGCCACGGGTTATGTTTTATGTCTATGACTTGAAGCGACCCCAATAACTTGATATTTATCTCCTGGAATGCAAATTTTACCCACCAAAAACTGTATTTTACCCCCCGGAAATGCGATTTTTTTAACAGGGGACCCAATTCGAAATGCAACTGGGCTAGTTTTCAGTGGGTTTTGTTGTGAAAACCTGGCAACCCTGTGTACTGTATGTTATCATTCTTGTAGCTAAAATCATTCTCACCACGTTTCTGTGTTTAAAAAGAGATTTACAGTTTTTAAAAAATTGAAACAGAAGTGTAGTCTGTGACTATGACCTACAGTTTATTTTAAGATTTTTAAGATTTGTCCTTGGCACTTCTAAAGAAAAACACCATTCTGAATTGCTGTGTTTTCCCTGCTGAACAACCTTGTAAACTATTCATGAAGACAGTAGTTGACAGTGTGCATGACAGACAGCATAGTCGGAAAAGGGTTTAACCCTTAAATGGTTTCTGAGATAGCGAATGGGCCCAATTTCTAAGAAAAATATTAAAAGGGGGACCCAGGAAATACTTAAATCAAGAGACTTTGTATAAAAACCTAGAATCATTCTTGAATCAAAATGTATATGCAAACATGACACCATGCTATACTGGGCTAAAGCACTGTAAGCACAGAAGGCCACTGACTGAATATTTATCATTTAAATATTATTATAATGGAAGATGCTTAAGAAAAACGTACATAAAGACACTAATTTGAACAAAAATATAACACTGCATTATTTTGAATTTGTGTTGGAATATAAAAAAATAAAAAAAAATTCCTGGGGTATTATGTTCCCGTCCTGTAAAGGGTTAAAACACAAGTTTCAGTCTAACAGCAGCAGTTTCCATGAAACTCAAAGGCTCAATTATAGAAGCTACGTAATCATCTTTACACGTAAAGCCTTTGTTAACATGATTACAACCAGAAAGTATAAACAGTTTGCCAATTAATCAGCAATTGTCATCGTACAAATATGTACAATGAGTCGTTTTTCATTTCAGGCTAGCTGATTAGCTTGAACACTGCCTGACAATAGCTGTCAAACATGAAAAAGTTGTTGCCACTCCAGTGCCAAGTAAAGCAAGTGCTCTTACTTTATTTTTAAACAATTTTCTCATTCATAAAGACCCACAATCAACACGTTAGGCTGGCGTGAAAAGCACTTTTAAACACGAGCTCTGTTTTGACAGCCAACACAAGTTTAGCAACTGTCATAAAATTAGCCGAGTGAATAGTAAGGAAGTTTGAGGATAGCGTTCGTCTCGTAAACAAAATTAATTCACTTTAACGAGTGAAAGCGTCTGATTAAGTATCGGTACCGACTCGAAAACTAAAGTTGCTAAATACACTAGCGAAATGTTACTTTTAAGGGGATAACAAAGCTGTAGTTAGCTACTGTGCTAGCTCCTGTCTCGAGAGTGCGATGTGACGTCAACGAGTGCGTACGTGTCTCATTTTCAACAGGTATGAGAGAGGACACCGAAATACTTTCGAAAAGATTCACAATACTCACGCTTTATCAACCAGCTCCCTCACTTTCCACATATTCAACATCTTGGCTGTGTTCTTGGGGCTTTCGGTCGCGAAAACAGGTGTTCCAGCCCTTGAAATCCGCTGGTCGTGCCAGTCGAGCTGTCACGAAAGCCAAAGCATGAACTCTAAAGTTACGGCGCTTCAGGCAGCGGTGGTGAAGGAGCGTAGGCCAGACAGGTTACTACGGAAATGCGCTGTCACTTACGGAAATTTCGTAGGCTGCTTCAGCAGAACACTACATCCTTGATGAGGATGTGACATAATAAGCCACATTAGCATAACCTCCCAGAAGTGGTTAGTGAACGAGAATTGAACACTGAAAATTAACGCGTAGGTTTGTATAAAATGACAGTGATAAGGAATGAATGAATGAACGAATAAATCAATCAATAAATTATACATATATTTACAATTAAATTGAGATTCTAATTCATTTTCAGTTCTCAAACATGAATTAACTTACCAAGTACAATTACAATTTTAATGTGAATTTAAAGAGATAGAATTAAAGGAGCAAGTTGTCGCCATGTTTTCATTAAAAATGAATGTATATATGAATATTAGCTTATAACTAGCTGTATGGATGTATGTCTTTATATATATATATATATATATTTTTTTTTTTTTTTTTTTTTTTTTTTGTGGGTGATAACAGTGGAATGTTGTAAGGCTTTTTTGAAACTAAACTTGATGGTATGTACATGTATAAATATATAAATCATATTTAATAAATAATAATAATAAATAACCCTCAAATATTCATCTGAAAATATCTAAAATATTATACACTGCCAGTCAAGGGTTTTTGAACAGTAAGATTTTTAATGTTTTTGGAAAAAAACTCTTCTGCTCACCAAGCCTGCATTTATTTGATCCAAAATACAGCAAAAACAGTAATATTGTTTTTTTTTTTTTTTAACTATTTAAAATAACTGCTTTCTATTTAAATACATTTTAAAATGTAATTTATTCCTGTGATCAAAACTGAATTTTCAGCATCATTACTCCAGTCTTCAGTGTCACATGATCCTTCAGAAATCATTCTAATATGCTGATTTGCTGTTTAAGAAACATTTATTATTATTATTATTATTATTATAATCAATATAATAGCAAATCAGAATATTAGAATGATTTCTGAAGGATCGTGTGACTAGAGTAAAGATGCTAAAAATTCATCTTTGAAATCACAGGAAAAATTTTTTTTTAAATATATTTGAATAGAAAACAGTTCTTTTAAATAGTAAAAATATTTTTAAAAATTGTACAGTTTTTGCTGTACTTTGGATCAAATAAATGCAGGCTTGGTGAGCAGAAGAGACTTCTTTAAAAAAAACATTAAAAATCATACTGTTCAAAAACTTTCGACTGGTAGTGTAAAGTTTATTCAGACAAGTTCCAGGGACTCGGCCACTGCCGAGTTTTATAAGTCACATCTCCCTAAGACAAGTATGAGACATTAACATGGTAGAAAGGAGTACGTTTCTGGGTGTCAGCTTCAATAGGTAGTCCATTTCTCAGGAGCTGAGATGCCAAGACTTTGCGTGTTCTGGTAGATGGGCCATCTTAGTGACGGGTGAAAATGGAGGCCCTTCCACAAATGACAGCCCCCTGGGATAGAGGAGAGCCTCTCATGGAAAACAAGCATTAGGAGCATCTTGCACACTTTAACAAAATAAATAAATAAATGGGGGGGAAAAAAACAATGAAGAAACTGACAAAAAGAACCTATTTTACAAAAACACAGCATGACAAGAGACAGCACTTAACGTCCCCAAATGCACTACACCCATGGGATCTGCTTCAATTACTGTTGCAAGTTCAATGAAGAAAACCATAGACAGTCTGACTGTGAAGATCGAGTCTATGAAGAAAACACACTCAGAACCGAGTCCATCAGAAAACATTTCATTTGGACGCTAACATGCGTCTTATCTAGTTTTTATTAAACAACAAAATTAGTACCTATAGAAAAAAATATAGATTTACCTTGAGCAGTGATTTAAGGTTTTGATCAACCGTAATATAGCTTGATAATTTTACTAATCGCGATTAATCGCATCCAAAATAAAAGTCTTTGTGTACATAGCATATGTGTGTGTACTGTGTATATTTATTATGCATAAATAAATCACATGCATGTATATATTTAAGAAAAATATCTTATGTTTATATATTAAATATAATTATATATAATATAAATTATATGAATATAAATACATACATGTAGATATATACTGCATGTGTGTCTTTATATATACATGTTACATATTCATTGTTGAATGTACGCGTTTATACATGAATATGTGCAGTCATCTATATTTTTACAAACAGATTTGACAATGAGTAATTGTCAATTTGTTAAAAAAAAATCTAAAAGTATTAGTTTTAAACTGTAAACTATATTACTGAGAAATGTCAGGAGTGCATAGATATGCTATGGTTGTCTTGATTTTATTTTGGCTTTAGATATAAGCAGAGTGATACTAATGAAATGAAAATAAATGAAACAGCTCAAACTGTGGAAATGTAAATTGCATGGACTTCAAAGTGAAATCTGCAAGGGAGATCTTGGCTGTAAATGTACAAAGGCCTCATTGTCTAAAATGGTCCATGAAATAAAGTGGAATATTTTTAGTCTTGCGTGCTGTGATTTTTGATTTTATGCCCCAAAATCAACACTCAGATATGAAAACTATACTAATTTTGTTCTGATAAAACAATGTCTAATTTTTTGCCAAAAATAAATGATCGGAACAAAATAGCATTGATAATAACATTTGATCATTATCCAAAACATTCAGTAGGGGGCACTATCACACCACATAAATAATTTTCTCTCTTTTCTCTCTTATCATAATATGTAAGGCCTTAATCATACTTCAGTCAGTATGTTTCCGTTTGTTATCATTATAAACACCCTGAACTGTGGTGGTGCAATAATAGTTGGTGAATAGGTGCAATAATAGCCTATTTGTAATTATAGATAATAATATATAATTAGCAGAGAGTTTGCAGAGCTTGGCAAGACACTCTACCGAACTGTATTTAGATGAGGTTTTACAGCACCATATAAACCACACTGTTTTAACAGAGCTTCATATCTGCATTATGAGCTCTGTCTCAACTTCATCTTATAATTACTGTCCCAAAACTGCCTCACAGCACACACACACATACACAAACACAGTGCATCCTGGTGGAAAAGCACAAGTGACCTGTCATGCAGAGAGAGGTCAGATGATGGATGACGTGTGGGTGGTTCTATCGCTTGGGAAAAAGACCCAGGGGCTGACTGTGGCCTGTGCAAGGGCCAACAATAACATCCTTAAATAAAACAGCATGAAAAGAGTCCCATATCCCATAGCCAGTCCAGTGCAGGACTAAGCAATGGGTACAAAATGGAGCAAGAGCTGTAAAATTAGAGCAAATGCCACAAACAATGAACATTGTTTTGTAATGGCATTGTAAAAGGGGAAAAACCCAACTATGCCGAGTTTCTGCAGATTGGAAACATGTGTGGTGAATAAAATAAATAAATAAAAATGTCAGATTTCCCACTCCCACTCTGAAATGATGTGCTGACCACATTTTCATGGGAAACGCTGTAGCATAAACTGCTGAAATTAACTAGTGATCATTGTCCCATGGTCTTCTTTTATTAAAGACAGTTTTCACTGGCCTCTTGAGGCGGCAGCATACGCTGATTATCAACAACGTTTTGTTTAACAAATCTAACAGGAGTTATAAAATGCCCTGTGTGTCAAAAATACGCACTTTTGCAGTAAAATCATTTGGGATAAATAACTGACAAAAAAAACAGTAGAATGCCTAAAACGTCCCTGGAGGGACATTTTAAGCATCATATTTAATTGGGTCATTCTTCAGTATTACAGTAAACAAACACGTACTGATTATTGTAAATTGTTTATAATCTCTTACATATACAGGACAAAGTGCTGGCACAGAATGAGTTAAAATCCACTCAGTGCTTTAGTCCAATTCCCAACATGTTCCTGTCATTTTTGTGCCCCTGACACATTGTGTTCTGAAGCAGAAAGCATCTGCTCTTTTATGGGCAAATTCAATTAGTAATTAAGCTGAATAAAAAAGAGGAGTCAACATCTGGAGCCGTTACATGTTAATGTGATAAACTGGAAAAAGGTAAGACAGGAGAATATGGCGGCGTAAAATGTTCAAGGACGTTGGGCTCGGAGATGCTTCCTCACATGTTAAGTTTATTCAGCTGTGGAGAAAGGGTTAAATGGGAGATGTCATGTTTACAAAGACCCCGGAGAAGAATGCACTTTGAAAGACAACTTAAATAATACTCTTTTTATGAAAACTGGTGTATGGGGTTTGGATGCAAAATCACTTTCATTCTCACACCCCCAGACACCCCCATTCACTAAAACAAAAAAACAACAGACTGTGGTGTTGTTGGCGTGGAGAGAAGGAAAGATTCCATAGTAGAAAAACTGAGGGGAATTGAGATAAGACAAGCAAACAAGACCCAGCTGTGGAAAGGTACCGTTGGCAAGACTCCAGAGACGATGGGGAGGGTTTCATCTACACCCACAGCCATTACTTAATTAGTCCATAAGGTGAAATTACACCTATCCAACAATGAATACATAATCTCTATCATCCCTGAGCATTAAACAAATGAATCGCAGAACAAAAGGGAAACAGTCCACAAATAAGAGCTCCATTTTCAGCTTTGCAGCAAGCACAGAGTTAAAAACACACAAGAAAAGTGTGAATGATGTCACTCGAATCTTGTTGGTTTCTCATAAACGGCAGGGTTTTATTGAGCCAGAGAAATAAAGATAGTCAGTTGCAGTTAGGAAATACGGGTTCACTGAGCAAGGTTTACTGGAGGCGCTGTGCCAGACTACAATTAGACATGTTCTCTGCACGGAAAATATTTAAAAGTGAGTGCAAAGTACATGGGGGGCTTTATTCATGAATAGATTATGTTTATTTAGTATGAATTCGCATATAAAAAGTGTTGTTGGAAAGCTTCGTTAATTCTGAATCGTATCCACTTTTCTCATTGTTGGCACTGTTAAATGAGGCCTTCAATTTGTAATGCAGCTACTAATAAGTATATAAAACAGAACTTGGAGTAATTGTCTGCACTGACCTCTCTGAATCTGATAAATGTGACCCTGGACCACAAAACCAGCAGTGCGGGTATATTTGTAGCAATAGGCAAAAATACACTGTATGATTTTTCTTTTATGCCAAAATCATTAGGATATTAAAGGAGAAGTCCACTTCCAGAACTAAAATTTACAGATAATGTATTCACCCCCTTGTCATCCAAGATGTTCATGTCTTTCTTTCTTCAGTCGTAAGGAAATTATGTTTTTTGAGGAAAACATTTCAGGATTTTCTCCATATAACGAACTGCTGTGGTGCCCCGAGTTTGAACTTCCAAAATGCAGTTTAAATGCGGCTTCATACGATCCAAAAATGCAGTTGTAAACGATCCCAGCTGAGGAATAAGGGTCTTATCTAGGGAAACGGACGGGTATTTTCATTAAAAAAAATACAATTTAAATACTTTTTAATCTCAAATGCTCGTCTTGTCTTGCTATGCCTGAACTCTGTGTATTCTGGCTCAAGACAGTCAGGGTACGTCGAAAAACTCCAATTGTGTTTTTTCCCTCAACTTCAAAAATCATTTCAAAATCATCCTACATCGCTGCAGAAGTACCGACCCAGTCTTCGCAAAGTGAACATGCAAAGAAGATCAAACACCCTTAACAAAAAAGGTAAAACAGCGCTATAGGACGATTTTGAAGTTGAGGGAGAACATGAGAGTTCAGGCAGAGCAAGACAAGATGAGCATTTAACATTAAAAAGTATATAAATTGTATTATTTTTATGA
Organism: Labeo calbasu; assembly: GCA_019740295.1. Taxonomy (NCBI): domain Eukaryota; kingdom Metazoa; phylum Chordata; class Actinopteri; order Cypriniformes; family Cyprinidae; genus Labeo; species Labeo calbasu. The sequence continues at coordinate 51,849 of JAHKKF010518329.1, forward strand.
AAAATAAACATTTGTTTCGCTATAGACCCTTCTTCTTCGGCTGGGATCGTTTACAACCGAAGTGGACTTCTCCTTTAAGTAAAGATCATGTTCCATTAAGATGTTTTGTAAATTTCCTACCATAAATATCTCAAAACCTACTTTTTGATTAGTGATATGCAGTCCTAAAAACTTTATATGCATTGCTAAGAACAAATTTTCAAATAGATGTATCTCAGACAGATATTGTCCTAATAAACCATACATCAATCAAAAGCTCATTTATTCAGCTTTCAGATAATGTATATAGAGTATCTCAGTTTCAAAAATGGACACTTATGACTAGTTTTGTGGTCCAGGGTCACAAATATGAGGTGAAACATGTCCACATTATGTTTGTCCTACATCTATACATGTATTTTCATAAGAAGGCCACATTTTAGCAGTGGATTGAGTTTAGATAATCACATAGAATGAGTAAATTTGACCTACAGTAAGTCAAAGTCTCACACCACGCATTGAAATCGATCAATACGGTGCATTTTCCCTCCCTCTCCAACTTTTCTTTCTCCGCTATCAGCAGATCCCTTCATTGGTCTTCATTTGCCCCTGCAAACTTATGAAAATGCTCCGAGATGATTAACACAGACTTAATGACCTGCAAAAACAACAGCAGCTCGTGAGTTTCTTCAATTTGCTGTTGCCCACCTCCCTCCCCCATATAAGGGAACAATATACCCCTGCCTTGCTCTCATAAGGATTCATTACCCTGCTCTGAGATTTCCAGGCCAGGCGAGGGAAGCGTTATTTCCCCTGTGTTGGCTCTCACATTGGCAGGGCCATTACTCTTAACACTCCTGCAAAGGGGCTAATGGGGCAGCTTTACTGACAGAGAAGAGGAAGGGGAGGAAGAGAGGGAGGGGGTAGGTGGGTGAGAAGGGGCTGAGATGATATGGTAATCAGAGAGGGAAGGGATTTGGGAATTCCGAGTGCATGGAAGAAGTGGGAACGAGAAGTAAAAATGTAATTTGTTGAACTTGGGCCAAAATTACAAAGCTTTGAAAAATGAGATAATGAGGCAAAGTATCGTTCCATTTATGCTCGTGATTATAAAAAAACATTAATTTGGTGTAATGTCGTTCTGTAATGCGGATACTCATTTAGTCTTTGTAATGACAATGTTAAATGTGGAAGGTGAATGAGAAAGCAGTGTATGATTACATCAATGTAACACTGTTCCTGTTGTAAGCAGACCCTCTCACTTTCAAAACGAGACATTAAGGTTGTTTTAACCATGCTACAGTGAGCTGCCCCTGCCAGTATCTAAAACGTACTGCTATTACCGGCCCAACCAGAGAGCAGGGCAATTACAGGGGCAATTAAACTCAAACATAGAGATGTAAGATTGGTGGGGACCCCAAAGCGCTGCAAGCATCCAGGGGTCAACAGACTGCCTAGGTCAAACTACTTATGTAAACATGAATGTGGGTTTTAGAGGGAAAAAATGGATCTTGTTTAGAAATGGAACAATATAAGTTTCAACATGTGACGCAGAACTGTCATCCAAAGCCAAATAAATGTATATGCTTTCCAAATAAATGCTTGAAAGCATAGACACAGAATAGTGTTATACATGGTGGTTCATTAAAATGAATAGCCTATTCATATGAAAAATAACTCACAATTTAACTTGCAACTAGCACTGTGGTCTAATTCTTAAGCTTAATGCTGTTTTTGTTTATTCTTAACAGACTATCAGGCTGTGTATCAATAGCTATGTTTCCATCACCCTGTTTTTATGTGTATTTTGAAGTATCGCATCAGAAACGAGTGATGGAAACACCATAATTCAAATTTAAAAAAAAAAAAAAACTTAATTCGCCAAAAAGTTTTTATGCCTGTTTAAGGTGTTTTTTTAATTTTGTGAAAAGTGTTAATGCGAATAATGAGAGGCTGTGTATCAATACACATTATTGTGTGTATCATTATTCGCATTAATACTTTTTCACAAAATTAAAAAAACACCTTAAACAGGCATAAAAACTTTTTGGCGAATTAAGTTTTTTTTTTTTTTTATATTTGAATTATGGTGTTTCCATCACTCGTTTCTGATGCGATACTTCAAAATACACATAAAAACAGGGTGATGGAAACATAGCTATTGATACACAGCCTCATTTTGCAAATAAATTCCTTTACGTGCACCAAAAATGTCATGAGACTTTGCACTATGGGATGGGACAACTTGACTTACCAGCGGACTGATCTCATCGCAGCATCTGAAATGTTGTTATGGTCATTCTGAAATGCCTGTGCGAAGTCTGTCGTCAAATTATTTCTGCATAATTGCCTCCCAGTACTGACATACAAGACTTTGTTCTCAAACAGCTGGCATCCGCCTCTAAAAGCAGTGACGCATTTATTGTGTTTTGTCTGCTCTCTCTGAGTCACAAGTTATTTATTAAATATGAAAAGTATTATATTCAGAGGCTTCTCCTGCTTTTCTTAGTGATATTTAGTGCTAGTTTATCAGGAAGTGACAGTTTTGTTCTCTTTGACTGGTTGGATAAAAACGGTGCTTATTCGCAAATGTTTTATGCGATATTACAATTCTGTGCATAAGTTAAATTCGCAACTTTGGATGGAAACCCAGCTAGTGATTAGTAATTATTATTATTATTTTTTATTTTTTTTGCAGATTACACAGCAGTAGTTGGCAGCAAGTGGTTTTATTAAAGGGATATTTTGCCCAAAAATGAAAATTAGCCTACTATTTACTCATCCTCCAGGTATCTTAGGTTTATATGACTTCCTTCTTTTAGACAAATCCAGTCGGAGTTTTATTAAAAATTATCCTGGCACTTCCAAGCTTTAGAATGGCAATAAGCGGGTGTTTCTTTTCATCAGTGCAAAACAAGTCCAATAAAGTGTATCCATCCATAATAAAAAAAGTGCCTCACATGGCTCCCAGGGGTGAATAAAGGCCTCCTGTAGTGAATCAATGCGTTTTGTAAGAAAATATTCATATCTAAAACGTAATAATCCCTTTATTTTAGCTTGCGCTAATAGTTGTTCTTGGAAGCCGCTCTGGGCGGATGACATAATACGTTGGCGTTACGCACGAGTCTTGTGAAAACCAACGTTTGTTTACAGGAGCAAAGGAAGCAAAGTTTCCTGACTTTAGCAAAGAAAAGCCAGTCTCCTCTTGGTTTATATCAAAATCCTCTGACATTTTTCTTTACAAATCCTTGTTTTGACCTTCATGTTCGTAATTCATGACAGTTGTTTTGGTTTGGTTTCTCCACGGCGCGTTTGCTACTTCTGTGTACAACCAGTTGGCGCAAGCTAGATTAAAGTGATTATTACGTTTTAGATATGAATATCTTTCTTAGAAAAAAACATCGATTCGCTACAGGAGGTGTTTATTCATCCCCTGGAGCCGTGTGAGGAACGTCTTATTATGGATTTATGCACTTGGACTTGTTTTGGACTGATGAAGAGAAACACCTGCCTATTGTCATTCTAAAACTTGGAAATACCAGGATAATTTTTAATATAACTCAGATTGGATTCGTCTGAAAAAAGGAAGTCATATACACCTAGGGTACCTTTTCATTTTTGGCTGAACTATCTATTTAATGAGCTATTGAATCATTTACTCAACCCTGATTCATTAAGTAACAAAACAAGTGATTATGTCTTCAGTCAATGAATCACGAACTCATACAAAAACTTTGATTCATTCCAGAATGAAACACTGCTGTTCGCATTAGTTTTACTGTGACTTTGTCTAGAACTATTTTATATTAATATGTGAGGAAAATGTAATGCCCATTGTATTCTATTTTATAGATCTTTTGATGTTTGGTGTATGCATATGTTCTTTTTGAGTTTGGTGAAAACATAATATTATAGGACCAATTCATTTTAAATATCATTTTCATTTCAAATGTATTGTTACAATAAAACTGGAATGTTATTAAGGTTAAAGGCCTTTGGATCAATTATTATGTACATTTATTACAAAGTATAAAGCACCTCAGAGCATGTAAACTAGTACATGGATAACAAGAAAAACGCTCTTTGTGTACTAAAGTGATGGATGTAATGTTATAAGCTCACAAAAACGGCAGACAATTTGATTTCAAACTTAGATGTTTAAGATCATCCTTCAAGAGTCTTCTGTCCCTTTAATGTAAAATCTGTGTCTGGGAAAAAAGGCGATAGACTAATATTGTTTAAGTCCTCTGGTCCCATGGTGCGTAATGTCATCGTCTCCCACAATGCATTGCTTAGCACGGTGCCCTTGACTTCCCCCAGTCCACAGTCTCAGCCAATCAGCCACCTTCTCAGGGGACCAAACCTCATTAACTGCTTACAGAAAGATATTCTCTATTTAATTGCTCCTCTTAATAGACCCGAGTAGCATGGAGGAGTGACAGCTGTATACATACATGCACACACACTCACAAAAATGCCACAAATCCAGACACGTACAAATGCTTCAAGAAAGAATTCATATTCATATAGTATGCATCGTATACAGTAGACAGAAAAGTGTGACCCAAGGGTTTGGACCCCAACTGTAGTCCATAATCCTAAATTCACAGGCACCATTTGGCAGTCGTTCCGTTAATCCCATCCCGCCTGATTTGCAGGAAAAGATACAGGGGAGATGTGGGAAATAAGTTACAGCTCTCATCACGTCTGCCTTTGGGACAACAGCTTACAGAAAGCTGTCATTTGGGAAACCGGGCTGTAATTGCTTTTTGTGTATTAAAGAGAAGTGTCAGGGCCAAAGACAGAAAGGGCTCGCTTGTGTTCCACAAGAGACCCCATCCCATGAATGCATTCATCCTATGCCTTTCGTTAAGAAGATCCTTGCGCATTTCCCATTTTCCAAACAAAAGAGGAATTAAGGGCCTACTGGCGAGGTGGCAAACAGGGGGAGTCTTTGTGGAGGGACACATGGGACAGGAGAGCAGCATTGTCTCTCCGCACTCATTGTTTTTCGGTAGTCACAATGAAGCTGTGAGTCAGTCTGGCAGTCAAAGCCAAGGTCAGACCTGAGGAGAGGCAGGGGCTCTAGAGGCACAGCGATGTTAAACGCCCTCATTTTAACCACACCGTACTTCCTCTCTCAAGCACAGATGGGTGGTGACACGCAGGGAGAGCGGAGAAACGTAAAGCTGTCCCGGGTGGAAGGTAAAAAGGTATGTAATTATGTATGTCGCATGACAACATATCATGATCCCATGGAGTAAAGGTATACGCAGAGGTCTAGGCCTTTGTGTCTGCAAATAAATTTTCACTCTCATTTGCTGGTTGATTCACATTTTGCTTAAAACAAATTTAATACAAATACATTAAAAATATGCATTTTAAGACAAGATTTAGGAGTTGGAATATAAATTAGTTCTTACATCACAAAAATAATGATATTTTATATTATATTTTGTTCAGGTATTTTGTCTTATTTTTCATCATTAACATATCGACTATGGATGCATTTTTTAAAAATATTAAAAGTCTTCTTCATTAGAAAATAGTTTTTTTTTCTTGTTTTAAGAACAAATCTAACTCTTGTTTATTCTTAAAACAAGAAAAATAAATAAAAAATAGTTAATTAGGTAAGAACAATAAACAGCCTTATTTTTATGTAACATTTTAATGTTTTAAGTAAATTCATCTTGTTGAAATTATGTTTAGATATTCTTATAGAGAAAAGACAGAAAATGATAAATAAATATATATATATATATATATATATATATATATATATATATATATATATTCTTGCACTTTAGCATTAGCCTCAGAGATATATACTTAAAATGTGACATTTTTGTTTTTAATATTTTCTTTAATTTGTTTCATTAAACCACGTAAGCATTTTACCCTTCTCTCAGCTCAAAAATATCATTATAAGAGAATCTGAAAGTTCTAGGTCTTCTATAACTCCAGATTGTTGTTTGTTTCTTAATACAGCACATACTTCTACATTTATCTTCAAATTGTGCATTTGTTTACTTCTATACCTCTACTTTTTCCACTTACAGTAAGATGGAAAACAACGTGAACATTAATAAAGTAACAAATGAAAACATCCACACCGCTGATGGTGTTCTTTGTGCCGATTTCACATATAGAAGCAATTAAGACTATTGGAATGAAAGAAACTTAAATTATCATTAAAGACTAAACATCAGGCCAAAAGCGTTGCTTAGAATATTTGGTTTTCAATGATCAGAGCAATCTTAAACAAATCCACTACAATGTAATCTACAGATTTCAAAATATCATACAAATTCACTCTGCACCAAAGCTGGTAAACTGACTGATTTCAGTAAGGAAGAGGTGAATAAATATTGTATTTGCAGGGACACAATATAATGTGAGGGGCAGAAGAAATTAACCTCATATTTAATCATTGTCACACCAGACAGAACAACAATAGAAAATGACAGAACTCTCTCCCATGATGCTGCACAGTATGACTAGAAAGATGTTTGTGACAGGTTGCTGTAATCTTGGGAGATTATCCAGCATAGTGGTAATTAGTACAAAACCCATCACAAACAATTGCGTGAACGCAGTTTGCATCAACAATCCAGTAACGTTCTGATCCATAGGAAATTCAATCATGTCATTTTTCTTCTGGGCATTTTTATCACTTAACAGCAGTTGAAAAGACGTCTGAGACGTCCACGCCTGAATGACCACTGAACGTGAATATTTATGATAGGACTGAATTATATTTTATTGTTTTAGGAAACCCCAAAGACTTTATACCCAAACAATTGTTCTTTTCATTTTGGAGGGAAAACTGCAGGTGCTGAGTCATAAATCATCATTCAAAGAGAAATAAATATTCAGCAAAGAACACACTAAACTGATCAAAAGTGACAGAAAGGACAGTTACAATGTTACAAAAGATTTCAAATAAATGCTGTTCTGCTAAACTTTCATAAAAGAATCTTGAATAAAATCACAGTTTGCATGGAAATGTTAAGCAGCACAGCTGGTTTCAACATTGATGATAATATGTTTCTTGAGCTCCAAATCAGCATGTTAGAATGATTTCTGAAGGATCACGTGACACTGAAAGCTGCAGTAATTATGCTGAAAAATCCGGTTTGCCATCATAGGAATAAATTGCATTTTAAAATATATTAAAACAGTTCTTTTAAATAGTGCTAATATTTCACAATATTACAGTTTTCACTGTATTTTTTGTTTAAATGAATGCAATCATTTCATCATATTTTTTTTCAAAAACATTAAAGTCTGTGTAAAGGCAATTCAGAGAACTGTTTCTAATACATTATAAATGTTAGAAATGTATTGCTGGAAACACGTTACAAATAGACCGTTGAACAGTTTTTGTGCGGGCCTGAAATCATGTCTCGATGATGCACTGAAGCCACTGAGCAAGGCCCCTCCCTTACATTATAATAACTAGATCACATTAGCCTAGCATTACGTTTGGACACGCAAGCAGTGACGTGACGTCAGACTTAACAAGCAAATATGTAAGCCATCCACCATACTGGAATGTCCATGAACACTTGAGAGCATGTTGCCAAGGCATCTGCACTGCAACTAGTCGTATGAATATCAATATCTTCAGTAGACTTAAGATTAAGGTTTAAGGTTTTTGGTAAACTAACACAATACAACAAGATGAAGTTGTTAAGGCTAACAAGGCATTTAAAAGGTACTTTAGTTTAAAAACCTGTAACACTGATTTAATACATATTAAAAAACACAAACCAACACATTCTTACCTGTGAAAGGTTAGCACATTTCTTCAGGAATTTAAATCCCGGCTATTTTTATAATCATCAGGGTGTAGGATAGTGGCATCCTTGAATATTAATTGATTATTATGGTGAATGACGTTAATTTGACCGTTGCAAGATGGCGGACGCCTCTACGTGACGGGAGTGGTAGAATGAGGCATGGGTCTATGGTTTTAGCATCAGTTGTTTGCCTGCTTAATTGCGAGTTACTGTCATTACCATTAGTTACTACAGTCTACAGTTTTCTAGCTAGTTATGCCTTCATCACGTAAATGAATTACCTGCCTGCGATCATTTTCAAAACAGCTCGGTTATCCATTTAGGTTGTAGTGGTGTTTGACAGTTAAGAGAAGCGGCAGCTTTCCCGCAAGTGGGCGTGGCCTGAGCGCCGACAGCGGACACGCCCCCAGTGTTTAAATGCAGAAAATAGGGCTTATTTTTTCAAGATTTTGATAACTTATTATTTTATTTCTTGGCGGGTTTTTTATCATTCCAATTTGGCTGGGTGGTTAGTAACATTTTTCTGTGGTGTGACAAACTCAGAACACATATTTAATATTGCTTCACAATTAGTTTAATCTTACTGACTTTTGAACGCTAGTGTATGTAGATCAATTCGGTGTTTGCAAACAGTGATTACGTTTTTTTTGTGGGCGGAGCCTATCTAGTGGCAGAAAATACCAGTTTTCAAGTGGCAGTCTATGGAAACCATGGAATAAAAGAATAAAAAGGGTAAATTCTGACTTTATTCTCGCAATTCCAAGATTATATCTCACAACTCTGATAAGAAAAATCAACTCGTCATTCTCTCTTTTGAGTTTATATTCTGCCATTTTTCCCCTCAGAATGAACAAACTCGCTATTGTGGAACTCCACTTCCAGAACAACAATTTACAAATAATTTACTCACCCCCTTGTCATCCAAGATGATCATGTCTTTCTTTCTTCAGTTGTAAGGAAAACAGTTCAGCATTTTTCTTCATATAATGGATTGATATGGTGCCCCGATGTTAAACTTCCAAAATTCAGTTTAAATGCGGCTTCAAACGATCCCAAATGCGGTTGAAAACGATCCCAGCCGAGAAAGAAATGTCTTATTTAGCGTAACGATCGGTTATTTTAATAAAAATAATACAATTTATATACTTTTTAATGTCAAACGCTCGTCTTGCCTTACTCTGCTTGGACTGTTTTTGTTCCATTTCATGACAGTTAGGGTATGTCGAAAAACTCCCATCTCATGTTCTCCCTCAACTTCAAAATCGTCCTATATCGCTGTTTTACCTTTTTTGTTAAGGCTGTTTGATCTTCTTTGCATGTTCACGTTGCGAAGACTGGGTTGGAACGTCTGCAGCGATGTAGGATGATTTTGAAATTATTTTTGAAGTTGAGGGAGAAAATACGACTGGAGTTTTTCAACATACCCTAACTGTCTTGAGCCAGAATACACAGAGTTCATGGAGAGAAAGGCGAGACGAGCATTTGAGATTAAAAATTTAAGTATTTAAATTGTATCTTTTTAATGAAAATAACCCTTCTTGCAACTGCTGGGACCATTTAAACTCACAGTCCATTATATGGAGAAAAATGGAGAAATGTTTTCCTCACACATAATTTCTTTACGACTGAAGAAAGAAGGTCATGAACATCTTGGATGACAAGGGCGTGAGTACATTATATGTGAATCTTTGTTTAGGATGTGGACTTCATCTTTAAATCGAGTTATAAAGTCCAAAATACAAGAAACTTGCATTTGAGAGAAAAAGGTCAAAACTGTGAGGTAAAATAGGTAAATGTAAAATGTTATAGGTTTAAATAGTCTTTCATGCTGTAACTGGGCTATGTTCCCTAAGAAATGCATATGTGAATATTATATAGACCTATTGTTTAAATCAAATTTAAGCTTTAAAAGTTGAGTAAGCAGGTTTCATCCATTAGTCTGCACGTTTAAACGTGTGCGTTTAGCTTCAAATGGCATTTTCATGACAGTATTCTATAAAAATGATTTGCATTCTGATTCTGACATCCATAAGCACCGCAATGCATTTGATCTCTTATTCCGTGGCTTTTTCACATTTCACTCCACTATCAGTGTTTTCCTGCCACCACCACAGCTGCAAGTGATATAACTGTGATGTCTACTCCAAACTGGTCTATAAAATATACAATCACATGCTGACTGAATACACATTTCTATACCATTTAATGTACCTAAATAACTGATATGAATATCAAAGATCAGTCAACATCCATTGCTAACAGTGTCAAAGCCTTTGTTGTGGCACTAATGGAGAGATTCAGAACGTGAGGAAGAGGTGGTGACCTGCCATGCATGCATGTCTGAAAGCACGTTGAATACAGCCCCACAAGCTGCTCCATATCTATTTACATAATTTACCCACTGCACCCATATGCTAGCAGGACAAACGCCATTGTTCCTGTGAGGGCCGTCTGAACACTCCTTCTGTGTTCCAGTCTTTGGAGAACACACAGGGAGAGGCTGCCCAGTCATGATTAGCTATTCTGCTACTCCTCCCAAACAGCAGCCCAGCTAATGCCGTTTTTGTCCATCTGTATTACTAAGGAGGAACTGGCCCCTAAATGCCACTGATAAGTATACAAGTGCAAAATCGGATCAGCAGCTCTCTTTCTCTCTCTCCTGCACACATACACACTCTAACTCTCTTTCTTTCTCTCCTTTATGTCCTTAACGGGACTCGAGGCCTCTAAACAAGTGTCGTCCCTGGTGGCAGTTGGTGGCAAAGAGCTCAGTGGTTGTCAGTGCTCAAAGAAGGGTGACTGGGACAGGCTCCAGCCCCCGAGAGTGAATGAATTCCCACTGTTTCACAAAGCAGCACAGATTAGCGCTGTTGAAGAGGGAACACTTCTATAGAAGGACCAAAGTATACAGCCAAGATGGCTTAGATAAGTGAGGGTAATGTATATGATTAAATAAGAATCTGAAAGGCCCACACAAGCTCAGATGTCCAAAACTGGACAATATGCAAGCTACTACATAGTTATCACTGCCTCTATTTTGTTCTTAAATCTACATTAGGGATATTTACAAAACGGAATTATTTTCCTCTGAAACAAACAAACAAACAAACTGAATGAATAAATGATTCATTTATCTATTTATCTATTTATTTAAATGTATTAGTTAAAAAATACAAAAAGGTAAAAGATGCTGTAAAGATGAGTATTTATGTTTTATATATAATCGATAAATAAATTACTGTTTTATATTATATAAATTAAAATAAATGAATCAATATGAAATAAACTAGAGATAAAAATGGAAAATTTTTAAAAGATGTTAAACAGTAAGGTTTATCTATTATTTATTTATGGATAATTGTTTAAAATATATTAAATAAAATCATTTAATACATTTTTAATAATAAATTCTGTTTGCATTATTTTTATTTTATATATACATTATAAACAAAGTAATATAGTACATTATACATTCATATTTTTAAATAAACTAATTATGTATTAGAAGGGTATAACATAAAAATGTGAACAGCGAGCACTGTTTTTATGTTTATAATGTTTTAGGTTATACCAAAGAATAATATTATTAAATGTTTGCATTGATTATTTTGCAATAATTTAAGATAATGTAAATTATTTAACAAATACTTTAAAATTATATTGTTTTATTATATAACGTACATTTTAAAATTTAAAATAATCATAAAATAATTAAATAATTAAAATAATTAAAATTAATTAAAACATTTAAATAAATAATCAGCGTTGGGAAGGTTATTCTGGAAATGTAATAGGTTACAGATTACAAGTTACCCTATTTAAAATGTAACAAGTAGTGTACCTATTTCAGTTACATTATTAAAGTAATATTACTGATTAGATTGATTGCTTTTTGATTATTTTTCTAAATTTAAATTTAATTTTTTTTCAAACTGGTAGTCATTTTTAAACATTTTAAACATTTAAAGCAGGCAGGGTTAACCTTACAGTATGCAACACTGATTTCTGTCAGACTTTCAAAACCCTTCATCTCTTGACATAAGAATATAATAATTCAATTTTAAAGCACAGTCATCACAAAATCAGACTTTAGCCACTCTTTTTACTTTATGATTGTTCTGGGGTTAAATACAGATTTAAAATCATAAGACGTAGTTTAATAGCTATGATACCGTTTTTAAAATCTTGCAAATCTATGGCAGAACTATGGCAAAAAAACAAACAAACAAAAAACAGTTAATTTAGCATATAAAGCACATACACAAACCCCAATAGGAAATAAACCAATTATCAAATAAACACGTGCCCTATTCTGTGAAGACATGTGTGAGAAATCAATCAAATCTGTATGTGTGTGAAAACATTCAGATGTAACCCCCTTTGTATTTGTTAACATTTTCGTAAGTGACTGTAATTTAATTACACATTTCTCCTCAGTAACTGTAACAGATTACAGTTACATTTATTCTGTAATTAAATTTCGTGATTCTAGTTACTCCCCAACATTTTAAATAATGCTTAACGTCCACTGTCTTTTATTTTGCTATGACCCTTGGATGACATGATCACATCAAGCCAAAAGAGGGCAGCATAGAGCTACTAGGAAACGTATCCTGTATTGACGCCGTCTGTCATTGTATGATCAGTACAGCGCTTGAGTAAAATTGTGGTATAGTTCATCAATGGATTTTACTACACACACTACAGTGAATTGCGAATGCACCTGACACTTGACAGCTTACTGCAACAAAAACGTTCTTGTAAACTGCTAATAATCAACAACACGAATAAGCGAACGAAAGGCCTAAATAAAGAAACAATGCTGATGAATGTTCTAACGCATATTGCAACATTTTACGCCTATAATTTTGTAAAACGATCTTTCAGATCAACTCTAAATGGAAATCATTTTAGATCACCTTTAAGAGAGTAGATCAACATTTGCAAGACAATATGTAGCTGATCTATATTCTACATTATATACACTGTTTACACAACATCCAAAATAGATTATGCACATTTTTGGGTTTAATATTATTCTCCCATAACGGCCAATAAAAATATTTTACAAGTGTATTAGCAATAAACAATATTCCTATCATTGCATTTCCATTATTTTCCACTAAACTAACTTAAGCAGAGAGTTTATTACAAACAAGCACTGAAATAAACCAAAACAAATGATCATTTATGTATCATTTGAGAAAAAAATATTTGTGTTACCACAATAATGTGACTTACGGATCTAAAATATGTTGTTATTCAAATGGAGACATAAATCTACTCCTGATGTTTTGATCAGCACTTTAATAAAAACAAGAAAATATTTGGTGCAGTGACAAAGAATCCTCTGTCAGCATCTTTAGTTATGGCACGTCCGGGCTGAGGGCATGTGAGGCACATGATGGGGCAGGGGCTCCTGCAGATGACAGATCAGTTGAGATGTAAACATTATTCTGGAGACATTTATGGACCGTGCTGTGTGGCAGTCGGCATTGTTTATGTTCTCCCTCTGTAGCGAACAGAGAAGTCATATTTGACTTGCGTGCAGCACAACATCATACAATTTTAATGACTCTTAAGTATCACATTTTCCTCCCCATTCTTCTCGAAACGAAACGGCTTTATATGCATCAGCGGCACTTGTTGGTTTGTGGTGACATTTTTATAATTCCAGCCAGGGCTCTGCTATTTATTTACGTGCAATGGACCTTTTTTAGTTGAAAAATGGCGCAATCATGCCACGGCATAATCGCTGGCATTTCAGAACGCTGACAGATTTTAAGTGCCCGTGTGCCACCAGAGCACCGCTGCAGTGCAAATTGTGGTTTGTTTGTTGTCGGTGCATCCTCACAATTAGAAGAGAGCAAAAAAATGGTGCACGGAGGTTAAATTGGCCACATTTTCTTTCTAGGTTATGCAACACTCTCCAAAAAAGGTGTCACTGGGGCAGTACCTTTTTTAAAAAAACTACCCCTAATAGTTGTATCTTAAAGTGCAAAACAAAGATCTCCAATCAACATATAGACACCACAGAAGCCAAAACTGGTGAAAACTCCCTCTTAAAGTGCTGTATTTCTCTCACATGAGTGGAGGTTAACAGGGTTAACAGGTTCAGGTGCCTTGCTACAGTGCAGGTACAGTTTTGGCACCGTTATGGACTCGTGTTTTTCAGTTGAGTCAGCCAGCGAGGGATAAGGATGGGACAAATGCCCCTTCAAAAATAGCAGGGGGCAGCTGGTGCGTGCGGTCTTTCAGCAGACCCCTCCCGGGCCAGGACGTGGAGGCTGGTACATTAACTCTGGTCCTGTACGGCCTCTTCTCAGCTTTGGGTGAACACTTTAAAGGTTAATGTGGACCCCAAGGTTTCACCCAGCCATCTTCCATTACGGCTCTGCAACAGTATGGGTTACAAAATTGCTCCCAGTTGACAAGGAGGAGTGCTTGTGTACTCTCGGTGAGACATGGAAATCATTTACGCCCATTAGCTCCCTGCCCCAACATGTTGTAGCGAGCCAGAACAGCGCTCATAATGTATTAATGCTTACTAATTCATTTGATATGCCCTTACAAGTCTGTCCCTGAAGCCCACCTGCATTTACTAGTGTGGTAACAATGCATATAAGCATATTGTGTGGGGTAAAGTATTAAAATAGTTTTGAATAGCCTATAATATGTATGTTACAGAGTAAGTTTCACAATAAAATTAAATATGTGTTTACATATAATTACATTTCATGTATGTATATGTATGTTTTATGTAAAAAAAAAAAAAAAAAAAGTTTTAATATTAAAATGGTTTTGAAGACTCTTTATATTTAATAGTACAGTTGAAGTATTAATAATAGCATTAATAGAATCTAATAGTAAAATGAAATATGCAAATTATATATATATATATATATATATATATATATATATAAAATTATATTATATTTATAATTAGATTTTA
>JAHKKF010518331.1:0-10381 GCA_019740295.1 Labeo calbasu
AAATTATTTCTGAATGATCATTTGACTGGACTAATGATGCTAAAACAATCAGCTTTGATACAGAAATAAATTACAATGTATTCAGAATCATTAAAATAGCAATAAGTAACTATTCTGATGTCGCTTTATGGTCTTTTCAGGGTTGAATAACATGTATTGCAGTAATATTCGTGAACAGCAATCTATTGAAAATATCAGCTAAAGCATAAAGAATACACTGTTCTGACAGTGTCTTTAGATCCATTTTGACCACTCCCAGCACCCATACCGTAAGTACGTGATTAGATGCGCAAACAAAAAAAGTGCGGCTGGTGTGACCGTGTATTTTCTAGATGTGGCTGTCTTGACCGCAGTACACAGATTCATCATGGATGAGTCAGGGATCTGACAATGATGGAATATGTTTCATATAGTTTATTTAAAAACACAGATAAAATATAAAACTGGTCTCTTTAATAAAATCTAAACAACTGAATATTTGTGTATCCTCTTTCTTCTGAGAAATAAAAAAATGAGCAGTCCTGGGACAAAGAATTATTATAATTGTATTTAACTAAAAACAAAAAAGCAAACATGTTTTATCACATTCGTTTTGCAATCTTGCTAGTGTTGTCTTGTTGGTGAGATGAGGTTGCATGCTGGTTCCAGAGAGACGCGTTGAGGAAACGCAGTTCGACAGTGGAAACGCAGCCTGATTTTGGGCTTGGCACAACTGGTTTGAGGCTATTTGCCCCACCATCCCATTGAAAGCACTGGGTCACACTGGCCAGCCAGTGGAGAAGCAGCTGTTGGACTTTTGCACCCAGTCTAATCATCCAACCAGTCCAAGTCAAGGCCAAGGAAAGACTTTCTAATTACTCCAGAGTAAAATTTTAATTGTGTGTCAATGCTGATGTCCTGCAATGCCTTGAAGAGGATGACATCCTTGTCCTCTCCATTTACCTTCATCACACAGTGAAGGGGCACCAGGTTGGGCCTCTTAAAACAACATTTAATTCTTCTGCCAACCGTGTCTGTGTCGGGGTGGCAATCACAGCCAGTCTGAGCATCAATACACAGGTCTCTGTCTCCAGCTTTGAAGAAGAACAGGTACCGGGCCTCGTCACTGAGTCCTTCCAACATGGCCATTCCTTTGGCTGCTCTGATTACCTTTCCATGGTAATCGCACACAATTTCGCCTTTTGAAAACGGTCGGGTTGCAACCACTCCTATAATCAAGAGAACAGTATATTTTAAGATCAAAAAGACAACTGAATACACAATACGTGTCATGTGCAGGAAAACTATTCAGTACTGTAGTTCTGAAACGTATGGTATTTTCTTCCCTTACAGTGAAAATGAAAGGGTTTCTTACCTAGACCTTCTTCAGCACCAAAGTCCTTTATGGCCAGGCCTGTCCAGCCCTGCTCAGACACACATTTTATTATAACCTCATCTGCCTCAACTGTGCCTGTGGGAGCTGGTTTCCAAACCCGTTCGATTTCTTCTGGCTTTGGATAGTTGGCCTTCCACCCCTCCTGCGCAATCAGCCTTGCCACCTTTGAGGCAGATGGCTTGCGGTGTGTAAAGTGTGCTGGAAGAAAGAATTAAATTATTTTAACTCATGCAACTCACTTGTCAAAATGACTGAAAGGCCTAGTTTGTCTTGAGTTAATGAGTGTCAGTGTTGTGTTAATGCATTGGAGACTCACACAGCAGATATTCCTCTCTCTGGGTATACTGGGCAGCTCTCCACTTGTCGTAAAAGACTCTGTTTTCAGGAAAACCTGATTCGACCCGTCGCTTTTTGGTTGGTGGCTGGCCCTCCAGTGAAACAGGAAATCTGGCCAGGAAGGCAGTGAAGTCTTTCCGTGAAGTGCGTTGCTCCATGCTGGTACTCAGTTCAGCCAAGGAGGTGTCATCCGAAGAAGTGCTGTTTAAGTGAGGAAAACAATGTTTTAAATAAGAAAAATGAGGACAACTTGCTAATCTGCTGTACACATTGCTGGTGATACGACATGCTTGTTGGATGAAGAGACTTACCCCTCCAAGGAATCCAGCAGCATAGCTGCGTCCACAATATCCTGAGGCTGTGGCTTTCTGTCCGAACCAGTGCTGTGGGCCAGGTAAAGATTCACGGCCTCATGTTGGTGCGCTGGGAGCTTTCGTGCAGCGGTCTCAACAGCCCTCCGAACATCCAGACTCCTGAAAGGGGCCATCTTATACCTGCAGTAAGACAACATGACATGATCTGTTAACTCTGATCTAGCTGTGACTGACAAGGCATAATAAAGTGTATGGGTCATTCTATAATTAGGGGTACATTTAGAATTTGATAATGTGAAGAAAAACAGTTTTCCTGTTTCCCAAAAACCCAAACATGACCTTACATAGCTGTTTTGAAGCAATCTATATTGTAAATGAAGGTGATTTGTAGGAATATGTGCATGAAATACCAGCTATGTTTGCCACTGTCCACCATGTTACCTTTACTGGGTAACACAGTTGACAGGTAACTTAGTTGACATTTTCAGCGTTTTGGGCCTATACTCAACATGGAAGCCTAGAACTACTAAGCATATGGTATGTTTAAAAATATATTTTTATAAACAAAACATTAGTTTTAGTTAAATTGTCTCGTTAAAATTTGCAGCAACAAAACTTGACAATCAATTAATCCACTCTTGACAGGTTTGCTAGTTCAACCAATATTAGGGGAAAGAGATAACATCACTTCTAGTGTTTCATCCATGTGCTTCTAGAGGAAATATCATCATACTGTGCAAATTATGTGAGAATGGGCCAAACCATTCCTTTTTGAGGGGGGTTCTAGTGGGCAACCTAGTTGACAATGGTTTTTCGGACACAAATAAAACACATTATATCACAATAAACACTTATTATTTTTGAAGCGCACACCCAAATGTCTTGATAATCTAATTTAACTGAAGGCAAAACTATTAATTTATATTTGAGGTAATTTTAATTTTATTTTTGAGGCATCTTTACAAAATTGGATAGCTGAATACCAGGCCTGTATGTGATATGAACATCATTTTTAAACAAAAGATATGGCTTTTTTCAACATATAGTAGTGCGATTGGGGAAAAATATATTTGTGTATTAGAATATTAAGCATCCGGTCTTTTTATTTATGAAAATATGTTAAAAATATACATGAGATACCTGCAATTATAGAATGACCCATATCCATTTACACATATGCACACGGATCTGTATAAGTACGTACATGTCATGGAGGCGATTCATGTCTTGTGAGACACTGTAAACAGCCTCGCCGGACGTCGAAGTAAAAAAACTTTGGCAGAATTTTTTGAGCCCAATGTTGTTCGGCCTGATCTGCTTGTAGTACAGCTGAAAGCACTATGGAAAAAGACCAAAGAGTTACTGAATGTAAAACACTGTTGGGTATGCAGTGTACTCTTTGAATCATACTAAAACTTACAGCTTCCTCATCTTGCGTCAAGGCGATTTGCATAGTTGCAGTTTTCTCCTTCCTTACGCCAATCACCACCCTGCCACCTTGTACAATCCTCTCCACCCAGTCTGCATCCTGCAACATTAAAAAGGTTGAATTTACTGTTGCATACGTGTTCAAATATTACAGCATATCATGAGTACAAACTCGCTGAAATAGATCTTACCGTGAAGCCTTCCACAGCTCCTGGACGCTGCATGTGGCGAAAGACCAAGAGTGCCTCGCAATAATAGCGGTACAGTGTTTTATCCATATTTGAGACCTCTTTTCCCGTAAGCAGATTCTCATGGATCCTGAGAAAGTCTGGCTTTACCACTCTTAAAATCTTCTGGCAGTCTTTAATGCAGGGAGCATCATCGAGTCTGTTTGGATTAAACATAACAATCAAGACCGGGTATTAAAGACACCACCCTTGTGTTAATGTAAAGAAACAACAGTAACATTAGCAAAAGAGGACAATGCAAAATGAACATTTAAACCATTAACCTCGCATCAAACGTCTTGTCTTCATGGGTCTTGGATACAGTCTTCCGCAGAGTCTTCAGCATGTTAGTATAAGTCTGGCAGTTGGTGCGCAGCTGTGGGTCTCTCTTTTGAATATCCAGCCTTAAGGTTAAGTATTCCAAGAACCTTTTCATACTTTTGATATAATTGAGGACGGTGGATGCAGACATGTCAGTGCGCTGCAGGGCCTTCACAAAATCCTGGGTCTCTGTGCTTTTTGACAGGAAGTCCAGAGATGGCTCACTCCCAGTAGGCTGCAAGTACCGGAGGAAACGGGACACATTGTCAACCTTTGAAGAAAGATAGTGAGAAAGAAATGTCAGCATTAAGAAAGAATAAAGACCTTCAGAACATTGCTGAAAGGAGAAGTCCGCTTCCAAAACAAAGATTTACATATAATGTACTCGCCCCCTTGTCATCCAAGATGTTCATGTTTTTCTTTCTTCAGTCGTAAAGAAATTATGTTTTTTGAGGAAAACATTTCAGCATTTTTCTCCATATAATGGACTGATATGGTGCCCCGAATTTGAACTTTCAAACTGCAGTTTAAATGTGGCTTCAAACGATCCCAAATGTGGTTGTAAACGATCCCAGCCRAGGAAGACGTGTCTTATGTAGCGAAACAATTGGATATTTTCATTAAAAAAAGTGCAATTTAAAAACTTTTTGATCTCAAACATTCGTTTTGCCTTGTTCTCATTGAACTGTGTATTCTGGCTCAACACAGTCAGGGTATGTTGAAAAAAATGTTCTCCCTCAACTTCAAAAATAATTTCAAAATCATCCTACATTGCTGCAGAAGTACCGACCCAGTCTTTGCAAAGTGAACATGCAAAGAAGATCAAACACCCTTAACAAAAAAGGTAAAACAGCGATATAAGGCGATTTTGAAGTTAAGGGGGAACATGAGATTGAGTTTTTCGACATACACTGTCATGAACCGGAACAAAAACAGTCCAGACAGAGTAAGACAAGACGAGCGTTTGACATTAAAAAGTATATAAATTATATTATTTTTATGAAATAAACTGATCGTTACGCTAGATAAGACCCTGCATTTCGGACGTTCAAAATCGGGGCACCATATCAGTCCATTATATGGAGAAAAATGCAGAAATGTTTTCCTCAAAAAACATAATTTCTTCATGGCTGAAGCAAGAAAGACATGAACATCTTGGATGACAAGGTGGTGAGTACATTATATAAGAATCTTTGTTTTGGAAGTGGACTGTTTCTTGAATTGGGGACGCTGAGGATACAAGTAAAAAAAGCTCTTACCTCCTGTTGCGAGTTGGGGACCCTCCTCGACACTACCAGGTACTTTTTAAAGCCCACCAGGAGCTTGGCACGAGCAGGAAACTTGTCATGAAGACCTGCCTCTTTCATTTGCATCCTCACCGAAGAGGATATGGTTTGAGGATCTCTGGAGGGTGAGGCAGGTGTGGCGGTTGTGACCGTGTTAGCAGCATCAACAGTGGCAGCGTCATCTTCAGGATCTAAGACCATTTCAGACTCCTCGGGCTGGTTCGTGATGAAAAATCCACGGCGAAGAAGCTCTTTCACCATGACGATACGAGAGCGTCTGTGAGGCAGGAGCTCACAAAGCTGGTTGTAATTCCAGGTCCTGTTCTTACGGACCCACTCTCTGTTGGATGTTTTGGCTTTCTGCACCTCATTCGCTCTTTCTTCTGGTGTGCTTTGTTTCAAGCACACCCTGGCCAGGTGAACAGGGAGGTTCTCCTGAGGCTTTTGGCACTGTAAACAGTATACAATGTTGCGTTCGGCAGACCTGCAAGAAAGAAGACATGATTTAAAGAGATGTTACTTAAAGAAACTAAATAAGCAGAACAGGACATACCCTATTAGCATTTTTATTGTAAGTGCCTAGAATGGGTGTTAAGAGGTGTGAATGTGCACAGACTGAGGGGCATTTAGTAAATCCCCACATTGTCTTTAATACCTTTATGAAAACTAACCATAGTTTTGGTATAAAACCAAACACTCATGGGGAATATAGTTAAACACAGTAACCACAAGTTAACTTCTGTAATAAAATTGTAAGCCATGATGAACAGACTCAGAGGAAAACAGCATGGTGGGCAATATGCAGTTAAGTAGATAAATACAGGAGAGCTACCTCAAGGGTGCACTATTATTATTAAGTTTATATTGGCATGTAGATGTTTTCAGGCCAGGACTTATCAATGGATATGGATATTGTATGCTTGGGTTACAATAACTTTCTCTTTTATATTAACATCCCTTACAATAACATTTTTACCACTTAACTAAGTGTTACTACACTGCAAAAAAAGCTTTTCTTACTTAGATTTTTGTCATGTTTTCAGCCAAAAATATCTAAAAATTATAAAATCAGTAAGGATTTTCTAGACAAGCAAAAACGATTGTCTTGTTTTCAGAAAAAACAGGTCAAAATTAAGTGAGTTTTTGCTTGAAACAAGCAAAATAATCTGCCAATGGGGTAAGAAAAATAATCTTGTTTACTGCTTGAAATAAGATTATTTTGCTTAAGTTTTAAGCAAAAACACACTTAAATTTGATGTTTTTTGTTTTTTTTTTCTGAAAAGACAAAGTTTGCTTGTCTAGAAATTCCTTCCTGACTTAAGAATTTTTACATAATGTGGCGGGAAACAAGACAAAAAAAATCTAGGTAAAAAAAGCATTTTTTGCAGTGTAGCATGTTTAATATTTCAATGGATTGTTACACTGCAAAAAAAAAAAAAAAAAAAAAAAAAGGCTTATCTTACTTAGCATTTCTGTCCTGTTTCTAGTAATATCTAAAAAATTACTAAATTAAGATGCATTTACTGGACAAGCAAAATTACATAAGATATTTAGTCTTGTTTCCTGGGGGGATTCCAATTTAAGAGAATTTTGCTTAAAACAAGTGAAATTATCTGCCAGTGTAAAAAAAAAGATTATTTTTCTTAACCCACTGGCAGATAATTTTACTTGTATTGTGCAAAATTCATTTAAGATCTCAACTGCTTATTAACTGCTGATTCATGGATGAATTAACTCTGAAAATGCATAAAACATTCTCTTAAGGAAACAACAGTAACACAAGCCTCACCTCTTCTGATCTTGTTCAACCATTGTCAGCAGTTAAAGTATCTGATGCAGGAGAAGAGTTTGTATCTTGATGAAATCACACACAGAGCAGACTTGTTTCTCTTCTTCTTTGTTATGTTTTACAGCAGTTGGCATCCAGCTTATAGGTGCATTACCACCCCCTTCAGCTCTGGAGTATGTATTAGATCACAGATTTAACAATTGTGAGAGAGCAGAGATCTCACCTCCTGTATCTATGTGCCAGTGTGGGCGGGGCTCTCCTGCAGTGATGTCACTGAAGCAGAGCCAATAAGAAGTACCAAAGGCGTGGCCTTTTTTTTACTAATATTAATCTGTACATGTTTATTTATTTATTTATTTATGTGTTTATTGTGGAAATAATGAAATAATACATTCAAACATCTGTTGTAAGATTAAAAGAGAGAAATTAATGCTTTTATTCATTAAGGATGTCTTTAATTAAAAAAGACAGTGAAGACATTTGTTACATATGCTTTTTCTTTTTTGTTTTTGAGCTTTCAACAATGATAAAAATCAGAAATGTTTCTTGAACAGCAAATCAGCATATTAGAATAATTTCTGCGGGATCATGTGACACTAAAGACTGGAGTAATGATGCTGAACATTCAGTTTTGATCACGGCAATAAATTAAATTTGTACCATATATGCACATGGAAAGCACTTTGTTGAAATTGTAATATTTAGCACATGTACATTTTTTGAAAAAATAAATTTAGCCTTGGTGAGCAGAAGAGACTTATTTAAAAAAATAAAGAAATAAAATAAAATCTTAGTGAATGACAAATTAAAACAACTTGGTAATGGTGTACACATTAATGTATTACACTCAGTTTATTTTATGTAGTTTACCTGTTGGGTAACACTTTATTATAAGGTGACACAGTTACATGTTACTACATGTAGTAATAACAATAAATTATGCATAATTGCAGGTAAGAAAACCTAAACAAAATGCAACTTGTAACTCTATTGGGTACACAAATATTGACGTAAACTCTATATCTATTTTAGTAAGTACAATTTAACTACATCTTCTTAATTTTAAGTGTAACTGTTGCACTAAATACTTTTTCAAAAGGCTTTGTCAGTAAATCCATTTTATGTGTTTTATTTGTCTATACTTTTGTAATTTTAGATTATTTGGTCACAGTACTGTTTTTAAATGACAAAACTTGTTTTTTTGTGAGTTTGCTTGTTGAAATGTATGGCTTCCATTAACACAACACAATGAGCCATCACCGCAGATCGCTGTCGTTCACAGATGTGTTTTGATTGCTGTAAATGATCATCTCACGATGCATTAATGAGATGCTCTGCTGTTACAGAACAAAGCCTCTGTTTTTGTATTATATCAAGTTGTTTCAGACAATTCAGCACACTCTTAAACATGCTGGGTTAAAAATAACCCAAGTCGGGTCAAATATGGACAAACTCAGCGATTGGGATGTTTTGACCCAGCTGTTAAAGCATGGCATAGTATGTAGTTAAACAAACAAACTAGAATTTTAAGTTTATTGTTTTAGAGTATGACACATTTTAAGTATATTATACAGTTTTATTGTTTATTTATAGTTGCAGACAGCCACATTTAGACACTTTTGGACATTCTGAAACTCTATCTACCTTTTATGTTACTGTTATTCATTTATTTCTTCATATATGCATTTTTAATACAAAACTTCTATGGCATTTGTGTTAGTTTGTGCTCATTAATTCAAATTAAATCACAGCTTAAATGTTGCAGTGAATGCTTTGTTTATCACAGGTATTTTTAATATTCTTTTAATACATTTTTTTTAATAGTTTTCCCCCTGTCAATATACTTTATATATCTGTATTTTAATCTGTGTTTAGGTTTACTAAAAGTTCAGTTCTGTAAATTCTCCCTGGTATTTTGTTTGTTCATCTTCACCCAGATGAAAAAATACTATTAAATAGAAATATACTTGATAATCAAATAGTAAGTTTATAGCACATTTATATTTACAACATGTGAAGTGCATAATTTGTTTTTATATATATATATCTTTCCAAAAACGTTGCTAATATACATATGCTAAGTTAAGCTTTAAAGAATTATGTTTAAACACAAGCACACTTTAAGTGACACTTTAGTGTATTTACAGAAAACATACCTATTTTACTCTTACTCAAAGTGTATTTCATGTTTACTTTGTGCAAGAACATAGCAAAACGATTCAGATTTAGTGGGTTTAAAGTATATAAGCTTTCTAACAATGTGTAGGCCTACTGCAGTTGTAATACACACGTTACTTTATTGCTATATAGGGATGGCAGACAAGAAGATAAAAACAGACACTCATGTGAAGCTTGATGAAAGCTTTGAAAGGTAAACTAAGAAGTCACCGAAATTCTAATGCATTTACATTAACATTAAACTGATCTGTTTCTTTGTTTGGTTCAGCCATTTGCAAACTTTAGTTTGTAAAAAAAAAAAATAATAAAAAAAATAAAAAATAAAATAAAATAAAATAAAATAAAATAATAATTCACTTCACTTCTTTATTCACTTCACTTTATTAAGTAATGCAGTATTCATAGTACTGATATTGCATTTCTAAGCTGAAATGCTATTATAACGTTGTTGTCAAATATATACACTAACTACTCCAATAAGTATTACAGTATTTTTTAAAGAAATAAATACTGTAATTTTTTAAAGAAATAAACTTAAATTGCACTAAATGTACTTAAAGAGAGTCCGATTAAACACAATATTTCAAAATAGATGGCAAATAGTTTAAAATGTATTTGTTGTTAGCTGTTTTTTTGTTTTGTTTTGATGTGTAGCTTGGCTTGTGTTAATGTTAATTTTACTAAATGTTTTATTTTGTTAAATAGTTTTGACTGTTTATCACAAAGCATAGTTCAGTTTCATGTATTTTTGTCTAGTTTGACTGTAAGTAGTTTTGTCTTATTTTAAGGAGTTACGGTTTGTCACAGTACTGATCTGCTAATGGTGCAATGTACTTAACACTATTAGCACAATACAATGAGCTGATACTGCAGATCACTGTCGTCTACAAATTAGTTTTGAATGCTGTAAATGATCATTTCACGATGTGTTAACGAGGTCTGATGCTCTGCTGTTACAGAACAAAGCCTTTGTTATTGGATTATATCAAATTGTCTCAGACAATTCAGCACACTCTAAAAAATGCTGGTTTGAAAATAACCCAACTTGGATCAAATGTTTGATTTTACCTGCTGGGCCATTTTTATTAAACTCAACTATTTCATTTAAAAAAAAAAAAATAAAATAA
>JAHKKF010518336.1:0-59444 GCA_019740295.1 Labeo calbasu
AAAACTAGCTTGTAAAATATTATTATGGTAGTGCTTTAAAATGCAGTGTGTAATCAGTTTGCCAAAAGGAACACAACGTTTCACATACCATTTACTTGTGGTAGGGGGCAGTTTTACATTTCTTTCTTACCAACTAACATTTTGAAAAATGTTGTAACATTGTAAATTTTCATGAATTCAAACGTTTACGTAAGAACGACTTTACGAACAATTTACACAAATGCATTCTGCTCACGTTTCATGAATGAGGCCCAATGTCTCTCTTCCACCTCAAATCTAGTTTAGACCCATTTTTTAAAAGACATTTAGCAGATTAAACCGATCTGGGATCATATTTCCCTCTCCAGACCGACTAAGAGAAAACACAGACACTGAACTCAGATCAGCAGAAAACGGAAAGCTCTCACCACGGCAGCGTTGCTAAGGAACATGAGCTGCTACTTAACCTCCATTTTCTGTCTGACAGCTGCAGCTCTTGTGTTTGCTAATGTATTCATTTCAGTGTGCTCAGACTATAAGTGTTACACACAAAGTCTGTCCGTTGACGGACCTGCCCACACACACACTTACAGACACATGTATGCCATGTACAATGCTGAAAAGGCACCTGAGGCATATTAATGCTTTTATAAAGCGATGTTTTGTCTTATGATTGTTTATTTTACATGAGGTTGCCAGATATAGAAAAAAAACATCTAGTCTTTATTCTCTTCTCTTGTGACCAGTGTGGCCTTATCTGCATTGCTCAGGAAACATGTCATTGCCCACTATCAGTTTCTACAAGGGAGCCACAATAGCTGAGAGGACTGGTGTCATCACTGAATGCTCCTCCAACTGTGCCATTACAGACCTGTGAGGGTGTGTTATCTTGTTGAAGGAGCCCCTTGCCAACTGGGTGAATGCTGGACATGAATGAATGCAGAGGGGATAACCATAAAGCTGGAATCTTTCATGGATGACATTGTCCCAACTGAACCAATATGTGCTTCTAATATGGATATTCACCTTCTGTTAGATCAGAACAGCTGAAATCATTACTCTGGCAACATCTGCATCTATACCTATGATAATGTTCCTATGCAGATGTGAGATCGACTTGTAGTCTGGCAGCTTTAAAAAACCAACACAATGTCAATAAAAAGACAAAATATAAGTAGAAAATAGATAGAAAGACCAGAATCAATTATGGAAACTCAACTATAAAGACAATTTAGAGCAATTCAGAACTATAGAGACAATTTGATAGTATGACAGAGAGACGGTACTGTGAAAGGAAGACATATAGGTGGCCTAGTTTAAAACGACTGCATTTTCAGGTATAACATGTTGAGAGATATACAGTAGGTGCGTTAGGGTGGAAAGCTCCATTTATTTGGCATGTGGGTGTATAACTAAAAACCGTTCAGATGTTTTGTTGTGCTATGTCATCATGTAAATCATGATGCATATGTACATTGTAAAATGTAAGTGTTTGCAGCACCTCTGTTTAGGAGTAGAGCTTCACACATACTGTACAGTCAAAAGTTGAGGTCAAAAGTTTACATACACCTTGTAGAATCTGCAAAATGTTAATTATTTTACAAAAATAAGAGGGATCATACAAAATGCATGTTATTTCTTATTTACTACTGACCTGAATCAGTTCATGTAAAAGTAGTTTACATAAATCCACAAGAGAAAATAATAGTTAAACTGCCTGTTAAATGACCCCGTTCAAAAGTTTACATACACTTGATTCTTGATACTGTTGTTACCCGAATGATCCACAGCTGTATTTTTTTGCTTAAAGATAGTTTTTCATGAGCCCCTTGTTTGTCCTGAACAGTGACATAGTGCAACAAAAGATCTGAATGATTTTTAATTGTACACCCATGTGCCAAATCAATAGAGCTTTCCACCGCACTGATGCTTCAGAAGGAAACATGATGCATTAAAAGTCGGAGGGTGAAAACTTTTTGAATTTGAAGATCAGGGTACATTTAACTTATTTTGACTTGTCTTAAATATGACATTTAGGCAAAGTAAGAAAAATGTACACATCTTCATCTGGTTCAAAAGTTTACACCCTTGGCTCTTAATGCATCATGGTTCCTCCGTGAGCATTTGAACCTTCTGTAATAGTTGCATATGAGTCCCTCAGTTGTCCTCAGTGTGAAATGATGGACCGCAGAATCATACAGTCATTGTTGGAAAGAGTTCAAATACACAAAAATGCTGAAAAATCAAAGAATTTGTGGGACCTGAAGGATTTTTTGAAGAACAAGCAAGGGACTCATGAACAACTATCACTAAAAAAAAAAAAAAAACACACAGCTGTGAATCATTCAGGTAACAACACACTATTAGGATTCAAGTGTGTGTAAACTTTTGAATGGGGACATTTTCATAAATTCAACTATTATTTTCTCTTGTGGACTACATGTGAACGTCTTTTATGTAAAATATTCAGGCCAGTACTTAATAAAAAATAACATGCATTTTGTATGATCCCTCTTTTTCTTCAAGGTGTATGTAAACGTTTGACTTTCACTGTACACAAAAAGTTGTGAGCTTGTAAGTGAGAGAAGACTGTTATGAATTAACACATTGACAATCAGTCAACACAATCCATTATGTGCCTACAAGCAAAGACAAATATGCAGTGCAACATACTGTCCAATTCATAAACAAATGCTTTTGCATTTTATGCTTCAGTACTGAAATTGTACAGTTCTGTTGGGAAAATCACTTTATCCAATGAAAATGCTGTACACAAATGCTGCGTGAAATGGGGTCAGACAAATCTCACCATGCAAGGGCTGATGCTGTTTAATGCGGTTCATTGATTTGAAAGTAAAGGCCAGGCTTAGTCATATCAAGCTAAGGTTTTAAACACGATTATGGCTGAGAGAAGACTTATTTTCAACACCATTATGTATTTTTATGTTTATTAAAATGTTCATTTGTGCTCTTCAGCCTGACCATGGTTTATAAAGATTTCTTTCTCTCTCTTAGACTCTCTGGGTGGACCATTCCCCTCAACAGCTCACCGATGCCACCACAAACCCAAACGCTGTTTACCCTTGCATCCGTGCGGAGGAGTCCCGGTGAGCCCCCTTCTATTCCACCCCAACGCTAAAGGCTCTCAGATAGTCATGGATTTAGCACAAAGGAGCGTCAAACGGCAGGCCAGCTTCTGCAATGCCATCACCTTCAGCAACCGGCCCATTGCTCTTTATGAGCAAGTCCGCTTAAAGGTAAGAACAAGGAAAGGCGTAGATGAATCTAGGGCATGTTTGGGAACAGTGGGATAATCTATGGGGGGATGGAGAGTCTGGAATACTCAAGTAGACGATACACACAGGCGGATGTGAATACTTCTGAGTGTCTGCTACGGCGGAGACGACATTTGTGGAACAAATATTTATCAGTCTTGTCCTAACCTAAAAACCGAAGTACACTTTAGGCTTTAGGAAAATGTGTGTTTGCGTTCTCTACCCTTCCAAGATTGTTTCTCTATCACTACTGTATTTTAAAAGCACCATCCTGAAGAAGTTGCGCAAGTTCTCGCTTCCCATGTCAATCTCGTAACAAACCAAAACAAACACTCTTACCATAGACGATGGCACTGAATCTAGCCTAACCAGTTATTCGGCCAACATACAAAGATGGTTTTGTTTTTACACTCGCTTGTTAGTCAAGTTTTAATCCTGATATTCTCAGTAGCGCAGGGCCACTGTGATATAAGTCACTTTGTTCTTGAAATGTTTGTAGTACTTATTCCTGGAGTTCCTGTAAATCAAATAAATCAGAGCTTCTTCAGTCCAAACACACCACAAAAATACCTCATACATCCCCTCAATCGTCCCCTACGCTCAACTATTTATGACCATCACAAAACGTTTGCCCCCGTTTGGCCTTCAGCACTGCTACAAATGTAAAAAACCAGAGCAAACTTTGGTAGAATAACTTTAAGTTAAAAGAAATTACATGTATTGGTATTAAAGCAGTGAATTAGAAACTTTTTACAGCCCACAGGACAAAAAATGTAAGACATGTAAATTAACATCTCAGTTATTTCCCCAAAACAGAAATGAGATTAAATAGAATACGAATGAGGAGTTTTGTGTTTGGGAAACAAAAATAGTAGTGGCACCTTTAAAATATAACTTCTGCATAAATTGTGTCCCATATTTCATATATACACTACCAGTCAAAGTTTTTGAACGGCAAGATTTTTAATGTTTTAAAGAAGTCTTCTGCTCACCAAGCCTATTTGATCCAAAGTACAGCAAAAACAGTAAAATGAAAAAAAAAAAAAAGTTTTGTTTTCCTATTTAAAATAGCTGTTTTCTATTGGAATATATTTAAAAATGTAATTTATTCCTGTGATTTCAAGGCTGAATTGTTAGTATCATAACTCCAGTCACATGATCTTTCAGAAATCATTCTAATATTCTGATATGGTGCTCAAAGACATGTATTATTATTATTATGTTGAAAACAGCTGAGTAGAATTTTTTCAGTTTTCTTTAATGAATAGAAAGTTCAGAAGAACAGCATTTATCTGAAATAGAAATGTTTTGTAACATTATAAATGTCTTTATCATCACTTTTGATCAATTTAAAGCATCCTTGCTTAATATATATATTTTTTGTTATATATATATACTGACTCCAAGCTTTTGAATGGTATAGTGTATAATGTTACATAATGTTTTATTTCAGATAAATGCTGGATCTTTCTATTCATCAAAGAATCCTGAAAAAATATACTCAGCTGTTTTAAATATTGATAATAAGAATAATACAAATGTTTCTTGAACAGCAAATCAGCATATTAGAATGCTTTCTGAAGGATCATGTGACACTGGAGACTGGAGTAATGATGCTGAAAATTCAGCTTTGATCACAGGAATAAATTACATTTTAATATAAATGTAAACAGAAAGCAGTTATTTTAAATAGTAAATATATTTCACAATATTACTGATTTTGCTGTATTTTGAATCAAATAAATGCAGGCTTAGTGAGCAGAAGAGACTTCTAACTGTTCAAAAACTTTTGACTGTTAGTGTATTGTATTACAAAAAAAGCTTGTCACTGAGGCAGTAGCCTTAAATAGACAATTTAGTACCTTATCAACCAAAAAAGGTGTACATTAGCAGCATAAAAGCAGTAAATACGTACTCTTAAGGTAGTACTTAAAGCCTTTTAGGGGTAAATAATGTACAAAGATTCTGAGAGTAAACATTTCTCAAATTAACACTTTTGTATGTTGTAATGATAATAACAGATGCATTTTTTTCTGTCCTTAGATAACTAAAAAGCAGTGCTGCTGGAGTGGCGCTCTCCGCCTGGGCTTTACTTCTAAGGATCCGTCTCGAATCAATCCCGACAGCCTGCCCAAATACGCCTGCCCTGACCTGGTATCCCAGAGCGGCTTCTGGGCCAAGGCTCTGCCAGAAGAGTTTGCAAACGAAGGGAACCTTATTTCCTTCTGGGTGGATAAGAAGGGGAGAGTATTTTACCGCATCAACGATTCCAGCCCCATGCTGTTCTTCAGTGGCGTTCGGACCACAGAGCCACTGTGGGCCCTCATTGATGTCTACGGTCTGACCAGAGGAGTGCAACTGCTGGGTGAGGAAAAATAGCTGTTTGCATACAGTAGCTTAAGCCAATTCATGCCAGGTGTAAATGTTCTGCTCCAGCAGACTGTAAAATGAAATACTGAAGTCGTGTTTTTTAATACAAGCTTAATTTTTAAATTGGAAACATTATGTAATTACACAAACGGTATGATTTTCTTAAAAAAAAAAAAAAAAGCAACGTAAAGTCGTTAACTGAGACAAGATGCCTTTTAACTGCATACACTTCTGACTAATGGTTGGAAAACCTTTAGAACTATTAATAACGCACAACTAATTCTTTAACTGGGCAAATAACCAACTATAAACGGCCATTAACAGAAGCCAGAAACGCTGAAGATAGATGCAAAGAGGAGAAAATACTGTAGCAGGCAAAGCAAGCTTACTGTTCACGATGCAAGAAATATAGGAAAAAAATGATAAATACTGAACTGAGGGTGAGGAGTTTATATGAATGTATCTCTGAGGGGAACTGACCATCTTCGGAAAAGTTTAGATTGTAGGGCTCTATGCTTACAAGTGCTCCTAACTAAAAATTTTTTAGGAGCATCTTCTAATCAATAATCAAAAAATCTGATTAAAAATTAGCCTTCCCATTACGAGGTAATATTTGACTCCTTTGTTTTTACCTTTGTTATGGCATTTTTCTAACTTCATTAAAAGTATGTCATCTTTTATGTCAATTTTTTTCAAAAATTATATTTTATAAGCTTTTTTTATTTCTAATTAAAACAACAGAATAAGAACAAGTAGTACCAAAATGAATTTGTACTACAGGGGTGGCACAGAAGAACACAAAAATGGCTTAGAGGTGTATTTTCATATTTAATGAGGCTCAGAGGTGACATGAGTGCAATCAAATTCATAAATTCATGTTGAGATTAAAGTTCTAAATATAACATTTTGAATATAGAAATATTAAATGATTTAAATAGCTGAAAAGATACTTTAAAGTGAAACTAAAACTGCCAGTAGGTGGCGGCAATTCACTGATTTAATTATTGAATCATTCATTCATTTGATTCGTTCGAACGGCTGATTCATTCAGTCTTTATGAATGGGTAATTGATTCATTGACTAATTAGATTCGTTTAAAAACCCACGCTTATTAATAAACGCTGCTGTGTTTCAGTGGAAATGTGCAGCGGCTGAGTTGTGACTTGTTTTAAACTGTTTCTGACGACGAAATAGAGCTAATAGTGTTATAGTCAGACAATGTAAGTCACTTAATGTTAACTAATTGTTTATTTATCTGTTGTATTAAGTCAATATCGTCAGTCGCAAGAGAACCCCGAGGATATTTTCTTTTCATCTTACCTCCGTATAATGCATACTATGTAGTTTTTAAAAGCAGCTGCTTTGTTTACAGCAGAAACCAGGGAAACGCTGTATGGCTGCTGTTTCATAAGTGCCACCTGCTGTCAGAGAGTGAATTTGTGTTCTCATTCAGCCGTCTGCTGTTTTTGTATTATTCAGATATGTTTTATATAGCATAATATCACAAAGCTAAAGTCAGACCATTCTGTTTTTGCTTTCCTTTCATCTAATGGACATAAAAAAATTGCTCATTTTACATGTTGCTCATGTAACATGTTTGTTTGGATCATACTCTGCAACTGTTTCATGCATTATGAATAATATAAAGGCAAAAAAAGTGATACATATTTTTGGAAGAATAGTAAATATTAGACATTGAACTTAGTGTGCATTATTTTAGGTGCAAGAAAATACTTTATGAATATTTTGCACATATGTTTTGCATGACTTTAAATCAACAAAATGTTTCCTCCTAAACAGTTGACATTTAAGGTTCTTTTATCTCTGAAAACCTGTTAGTTGAGCAATCACACATCCTCCCAATGCAAAGCATTGCGCCTGCATGAGTAAACTCATAGTTCTTAATAGAAATCACATTTTTATAAATTTAAAAGCTTTTTCAATTCAGCTAAATGCAAAATATACATTTTAAGACAATAAAGTAGCTGCTCTTAAACTCCAACATGAAAAAAGAACTAGAGAACTGGATTGTGAGTTTTGAACACATCAGTCAGACCAGTTTCGTGAACTAGCCTAAATCATTTTGTTCACATAATTACATATCTGAACTAGAGTGCATTTCCTCCAATTACGTAATGTGCTAATGCTTCTAAAGGTGTCTTGAAAACTTGTTAGAAATATTTTTTTACTGTTTATGTAAGTGTATGATTAACAATAGCTCTTCTGCTAAACACACAGTAAATCAGAGAGCTTAAACTTGGAGGCAGCGGTCTAGATGTATTGCTGTGTATAATCACAGTCAACATTGTCATGAGCAGAACATACCATACGCCACGCTTTGATGTACCGCTCTGTGTACGAGTGTTTGTGCATGGAAGGGGGGTTTGGCAGTAAGAGGCGAGACATTCACATCTCACACGCATACATGCAGCAGGCTTTAATGCTGTCATCCCCCAGGGTTAATTATAGAACCAGGTCACATACACCAGAGATAGCTCCATTTATCCTAATTGAGCACTGTGGCAATTGACGGCAGCCTCTCTGTCTGCTATCTGTCCACTATGTGGGATGTGTTTCGTTACGTGTGCGAGTAACTTTATCTGTACCTTTGCCTCACGGAGGACAGCGTTGACATGCACTGCTGAACCTATGTTCTTCGACGGTCTGCTGCCACGCTGAAACCAAAGAATGTGTGTGTGTGCAAGTCCTGTTTCACACCGCACGCAAAAGCAGTACGTGTTTATTTCACCGCCTATTGTAGCTGTATTCAAACCGTCTCTATAATCGGTATGATACTAGGTGTTTCGCTGCACTTTAAACGTATCAGCGCAACACAAACAATAAAAAAAAATATAAAAAAGCAAACTAGTCATCCATCATTTGAAGCACTACGTCACTTTTTGTCTTCCCAGAAGGGTTTGTAAGTATGCGTAAAGCCTGCAGAACAAGATCAAAAGAGCTCTTCCTGTATTTCCATCAAACGTTGCTCCTGGAGTGCTGATGCCAGAACTGAAACAATCACATTTGAGTCTCAGTTTCCTGTGGGCTGACATGAAATGCCTTTATTTACAGGATGCGGGACAGAAGAACTTGTTAGTGACAGTACGCAAAGCCTGAGGATTCAAAAATATGCCCTATTTAGTATTTAATTTATTAAAGTGATAATTCACCCAAAAAAGAAATTGCTGTGATCAATTATTCACCTCCTTGTCATTCCAAACCCGTAAGACCTTCGTTTATCTTCGGAACACAAATTAAGATACTTTTGATGAAATCCGAGAGCAGTTCCAATGCAACTGACACCCTCCAGAACCAGAAAGTTTGTACAGAGATAGTCTATGTGACATCAGTAGTTCAGCCTTAATTTTATGAAGCTACGAATACTTTTTGTGCGCAAAGAAAACAACTGTTTTACAATTTACAATTTCTTCTCTTCATGATGTTCTGCCTTGTTTACAAGCAGAGGAATGTCTCCTGGACAGTTTTAACAAAACCCTAACTACCTTTCTAGGCCTTGAACGTAGTTGTATTGCTGTCTATGCAGGGTCAGAAAGCTGTCGAATTTCTTCAAAAACATTAATTTGTGTTCTGAAGATGGACAAAGGTCTTACAGGTTTGGAGCGACATGAGGGTGAGTCATTTTTGGGTGAACTAGCCCTTTAATAAATGAACAAACAACAATAAGTTATCAAATAACAAAAAAAGCATTACCATTGGGTACATTGTGATGCTCTCGAAGGTGAACTTGACCTTCAGCCTCAATGTCCCAGTTAAAAAGCTTTAAAAGTGGCTCCTAGCAGTGTTTCAAGAGGTTGTAGTCTTCAATCAAATGCAAACTCGAAATCGGGTCTAGAACGCCCAATTTTCTCGATGGATAAAACTCCCAATGGATAAAAGTCCCGACCTACATTTTTCTTGTTGAATATGATTTCTCACTCATAAATTAGAGAAGAAAAACAGGTTGTGAATGCAGTTCCATGTTAAAGAAACGTTTTCCTTTTTTTACTCAGTTCACATGCTAGATAAATACAGCTTTGATTGGGGATGGAAAAACTGGTCTAAATTGGTCGAACCATTTGTAAACCATTTACAGAATGAGGTTTGAAGATGAATTTGAACGTTCTATGGCCCATTTGTACAGATGCCATAAATTCTTCCTTGTAATTTCAGCCGTTCTTATCTTGTGAAACTGTGTTTTGAGTGCCTCGGGCTTAAATGCATGATGAAATTTTCTCATGCACCTGTGAGTTCAAAACACACACACGTACAGATGATTACACTGTACACAATAACGAGCGCACACACCCATACAAACGACACAGTTTTCACTAATGATTGAGATTATTTCAGGTATCTGCACAACATGATTATTATGCTGGCGTGTATGAGAATGCATTGTTGAGAAATACTGGATGAATCTGATGCTGCGTTTGCCAGACATGCATTTCAGGATAGTCTTCAAGTTGACATTTAATTAATCCACAATAACTCATAAACAACCAAGAGGCTGTGATTGATAGCACTTTGATTAATTTATGATTTAGTCTTGAGAAACAGCTCAAATACAATTAGAACACACACAGCCGGTAAAAATGATTTTGAAATGATTTTAAGTTGTAAATAAAACAGATTATTTGAGTACATTTGTCCAAGGAAATTTAATTAAATTTAACATTTAATTCAGTGTGTTACTTGCCATTTCTCTGTAATTGTTTTAGAAATTTCTTAGCAATTTTTGAGATAAAATTGTTTCTACACTTTGTTTTATTATTGTTAGTTTTTTTTTAACTCAACCAATGGTGTGCATTTGGGGGCGTGGCTATTTGTGTAACCCACCAATGGCAGGGTGTTTAGGGAAACCTGTTTGAAAACATTATTTTTGCAGTTGACCCTTCGCAAAAACCTGTCCTCCTTAGTTACTGTTGCTATGTCCGACAAACAATGCCGTTCTCAAACTACACATCATGTTCACACGCAGTGAAAAATACATTGAGGAACAGAGAGGAAACTGACAACACACCGACAGACAAGACAGAGCAGGTTACTTCTCATATGAAACAAGGTCTCAGCTTTCAAATGTTCACTGAAGTTAATCAACTCTCTTGTTTGATTTGTTTGTGGAACAGAATGGCAAATTCAGCATTATGATTGGTCAGATCGCCTGTCAGTCAAGCTGTTTGCGAGTGGTCAGTTCCACTTTCTGACACTAGTATTGCAGAGAAACCTTTATGAGAAAGCTTTTGGGGTCATTTTAAAATAAGCAGTGACACTGATGTACAGTCTCCTTGCTTCTGAATGGTGTTAAAATTCTCTCCATTACTAATAAAACTCTGGCAGGGAAAAATATAGCCATGAGCAGTAAATCAGCCTCCTGCGTGTACATACTCATTCCTTCCTTAGAGGCAACCGCTCACACACTGTGATCTCCTGTCTGTCGAACTTCCCTTTCTCCTGTAATATCCGCTCCGCTTTATCGCCCCTGCAGCTAGGAGGTGATACCACGATTGTCCTGCGGGCGTCTTTCTAGTATGCGATTAGAGTCTGGCTGGACCTTGAACCTTGCAAGTGTGGTGTGGTTTTCAGGGCTCTAGAATATATTGGTGAAATTAAATCATCCCTAGCGGCGTATGGAAATGCAGTGAGGCTGGAATATTGTTTAATAAATAACCCAGCCATCAGCTACCCTCTTCTGAAACACCGACCAGGCTAAATGTGGCAGAAGCTGGTCGACCAACTTAAAGCCAGAATTTGCACTCTTTTAATTCATAAGTTTGAGATTTAGCTGGCGGTAGTTACTGAGACTTCATTTCGCTCATCTATGTTTATTTTGAAAGATGATCACCACTGATTATGGTATATAACTTTCAATATGTACAATATGTGGATTTATTATACTGTACTGCATGAACTTGAAGTCCTGATGGATGATGGTGGGCTAGCACAAAGTATTGTTTGGCTTAGCAGAACATTACATAGCAGAACACGACTAACAAGACTAAAGTCAGAAGAGCCCACCGTAATGAAGATTTTACAGACTACACAGTTCATGTGTCAGCCATGTTTATCTCGTGACTCAAACAGATAGACTTAATGGCTCACGTGGGGGGTGTTATAGTAAATTTCATGCTTCTATTGTTTAACTTAAAGGCTTTGTGCTTTTAGTGTCCAAAAGAAAACACTCTCTATATGCACAGCCAGAGCAGCTCCTAATGGGATTTCAAATAGCTTGTCAAACATCTGGACTTTGTAGCAAGAGCATGGCGTCTGGTTTCTCTAGCAGTACAAGGACTAAACTGGACCCTTGTGTTGCTAAATGCAATTTGCCTTAACTACAGTCTTAATCAAATCTAGGAAATGTATCTATGTTATTAAATCATAAAACCTAAAATTCAGTGAATCTTGTGAGACCCAAAGCTCCTCATTTTACTTTATCAGAAAACATACTCCTCTAAGATTCTGGGACATTAAAAGCAAAATTAGAAAGAACAAGATTTAAGTTTACAAATATGTCACTGTACATTGTGTTCATACGTTTGATTTAAAGAGTTAGTTCAAACAAAAATGAAAATTCTGTCATTAATTACTCACCCTCATGACGTTCCAAAACTCCAAGACTTAGGGCCTTCGAAAACACAAATTAAGATATTTTTGATGAAATCCGGGAGCTTTCTGACCCTGCAACTACCACGTTCAAGGCCCAGAAAGGTAGTAAGGACATCATTAACACTTTCCCCACCAGCGTTTTTGAGGAGTTTAATTAAACTTTCATGCTCCAGAATATTTTGTTGTGTGAATATCTGAACATGCAATACATCAAAATAAAGATCTGGGCCCGTATTCACAAAACATCTTAAGGCTAAAAGTAGCTCATAACTTGCTGAATTAGGAGACAATCTTAAAAATAATGGGCGTGCCAATTGACAATTTTTTTTTTTTAATTGCTAAGAGTATTTTACACAGCATTTAGCGCTAAAACTAGCTCCTAAATCTGTGAAACCTTAGGAGTAGTGAAGAGGACTCTCAAGTCACTAAGACTAAATCACAAACTATCCTCCCTGATGAAAAAAACTACAAATACCTTTTTACAAATACCATTACAAACATTATAAATCATCAACTACTAACCATTAAACATTTTTTGTATGTTTTAGGACATGTTCCATTAAGATTTAGTGGTTTTAACAAGTCAACAATAGCGGGTGACCAATTACCAGTTGAGATCAACAGGCACCATTACAGTTTCCATCAAAACCAATACAATTCCCAGTAAAACCATTAAAAATTCTGTGATAGTTTTTTTTTCAGCAGGGCTAAAATGGCTGTTGCCAGCAATCGGCCTTGGAACGTAAACATTTTAGTAACACGCTGCATTTATTTGCACACATATGTTTCCCACGCATCTTTTTTTGGTTTTGGAGGTTATCCCAACTCCTAATTTTCTTTCCTTGTTCTTACGTCCAGTTTGGTTTTCTTTTTAGCTTTGTGAATGGGTTTTAACAGAAAACTGCTATTTAGAAGAGCTCATAATGGTAAGATAAAAAGTTTTGTGAATACGGACCCAGACCCTCTACTTTTAAACCAAAAAATCTGTTTTATTCTAGCTTCAAGCATTCTTTTTTTTTAGAAATATTTGAATGTAGGAAGGTTTTATATATAAAAAAAAGGCAACATTTTGAGCAAAAACCTAAGAAAATCACATTTTTATCAAATTCTACATCTGGATCATCAAAGCAAAGATGCAGTCGATCACTTCCATCAGCATCCCTAAAGCTTGCACAGGCCTTTACCACTTCCTGGATTGACATTTCACTCGGTAACATTAGGTAGTTTTCATTTATATGCTGTTTATTGTTGATGATTGCATTATTTTCATATGCATATGCTTACATATGAGATCGCTCATTTCTGCGTGCTCCTCATCGCCACATTCTAGGCTAATTCAGGAAATGCGTAATAGCACCCCCTAGCTTATAACAGCGAGAACGCTGAACCCTGGAAAATTCTGTGTTTGGCCGGGAAAGAGTTGTCCATGTGACATCTGTGGTTTAACGTGAAAGAGAAAAAATTAAATAAAGTCGTTATTTTGTTCTTTAGGCACAAAATGTCACTGATGTCATATGGACTATTTTAATGATGTCCTTACTACCTTTCTGGGCCTTCAACGTGGCAATTGCGTTGCTGTCTATGCAGGGTCAGAAGGCTCTCGGATTTAATGAAAAAATATCTTAAATTGTGTTTGAAGATAAACAAATTTCTTACAGGTTTGAAACATGAGGGGGAGTAATTAATGACAGACTTCTCATTTTTGGGTAAACAATCCCTTTAAATAATAAAAAAAAATGATTCTCATTATTTATTTGATTGACGTGCAAGTTTGACTTGGCTACGGTGGGCCATTCCAGGCTAATATCCCTAACTGAAAATCCCTTGCTGAAAGCATGATCCTCCAAAAACTAATATCTTAAATATGAACTATTTAACCAATTCAGCCAGAAAGAGTGAATTAGTGAGACTGATGGGTTGTTTCTGTGCTAGTTCACATAATGGGTATTAACAGTAGTAATTGCATTTGTTTGGCTGGCCAACTGCTTTGGGGAGGAACAAATTAAAGAAATTAGAACAACAGATGTTGTACCATTTGGCTATTTGACAGTATTTTATGTTTTGAGTACAAGGAGGGAAAAAAATAGTTAAGAAATGCTCATCAAAAGGTCAGATTCTGTTTTTAAGAGCTCGAACCAACACAGGAAGTTCTGGGAAGAGTGCTCAAGGTGGCGGGAAAGTGTAGCGTGACCCATCCCAAAACAGAACACCTTCCTTTTCCTGCTGTTAAGTGTCCTTGTATCCCTTCTCCAAACTTAGAAGTCCCCTTTTCCTTGATTTTGCTCATGCCAAGGCCTCGGGACATCCAAACATGGACAGTGCTGCTGAGATAAGGTGTGGCTGTCTTATATATAGGCTGAGCTCTTCAGGGCCTCTTTGAGGGAGTTATGGGCAAACATCAGTTTATAGACTGCTAGATAAACATCCACATATTTAGGACTACACAGACCTTCTCATGTTTCCTGGGTCGGAGTTCTGGTGCAAAATTTTCAGTGTGCCTCCAATCTGCTGGCTTAAATTAAATGGGTGGTACGAATGAAAAAAAAAAAGCCTTGGATTGTCAATGTCAAAAGGAAAACAAGTAACTGAACGAAACAACATGGAGGATAATAACATAATGGGTTTACAATCCACAGCCTAGCCAGTGTGATTTCCAAGATCCAAAAAACAGATCAAAGATTATCAAGACAGATTTCTTCAGAATAAGCTTCACCAATGAGTCATTCACGACCAAGAACGTGTATTATAAAAGTAAAATAGGTCAATTTGGATTCCGTGTTGATTTCAGCCGTTACATGAGGCAAGAAAACCATGGCTGGCCTGACTAAAATTTGGATATGAGCCACACGGAGTGTCTTTTGTGGCTTTCTGAGCGCACTTGGCTGTGTACGTGTGTGTTTCAGAGAGAGAAAGTGAGAAATGACCTCAGGGAAGGAGGTTTGTGACCCAGAGATCATTTGTCAATGGGTCCACGTGTTGCCTGTGTGGCCATTATTCCAAACAAAGAGACCCAACAGCCAAGCATGGCATAGGGCCAACAGGCTATTCTGAAACCTCTCCTGTCTCCCCCTACTGTTTCCCCCAAACACATACACGCTTACATGTACCATATGCATGAGCATCACACTGCCCTGCGGGCCCCACTCTCCCTTCTCAGTTTTTTGTTTGCACTCAACGTCTGACAAACTGGGATACAACCTTGAGCTTTGTGAAACGGAAAAAAATGTTCCTTTCATTAAATTGGGAAAATGATATACACAAAAAGAGACATCGCTACTTATATAGTAGTGGATGAAACAGCAAAAAAAGAGAATGAAA
Organism: Labeo calbasu; assembly: GCA_019740295.1. Taxonomy (NCBI): domain Eukaryota; kingdom Metazoa; phylum Chordata; class Actinopteri; order Cypriniformes; family Cyprinidae; genus Labeo; species Labeo calbasu. The sequence goes on from JAHKKF010518336.1 coordinate 15,546, forward strand.
AATTGATACGAACAACCTTACACGGTGCCTCAAAGTACATTGAAAGCAAAGAACGTGCACTTCCATTTTAGGTCATTTCATTCCCATCCAGGCCCTTTCTGACTGAACCAAGAGGCGCTTTTGTTTATCAGAAACCTCATCTGCTTATTTTCCACTGCCTTTTGTGTTTAGCCCAACAGGTGCTGGAGCCTGGTGCTAAATTTAAAAAAAAGCACCTCGGACAATCAAAATGGGTGTTTGCTTTTGGTCAGCGCAGCTGCGTCCCATCACTAAAGTGAGGCATTAATGCGCAAGCCTGGTGTCTTCTCTTTTATAGAGATTTATATTTTCAAAGAGATTGCAATCCGGTCTCAGCCAGTCATATTGCAGAATAGCCGGGGCTTGTGTGAAAGCTGCCAATGAGACAAAGGAAATGTGAGGATTGGCAGCTAAGCAGGTGCAGGGTAATTAGAGGGGCAGCAGCTGCCACCGGTCACAGACATCTTGGCACGAACGCTCTCTTGTCTTTGCCCCTCCCTCGGTTTTTCCATCTCCTTTGCTTTAAGCTTTCCACTCCAAGCACGCAGTTGATGTCTGTGCTCCCTCAGAGCGGCCCAGCGAGTCCATTGAGTAATTAGCACTCACTTGTTTCGCCAAAATGGAGAATATCAAATGGAAACTGTAAGCAAACCTTCAGGCGTTTTAACTGACTGCCTGTTTTTGAAGAGTCTGTTGACGAATGGTCAAAGCAGACAGATTTAAGCCAGCTTTATCAGACGTCCTGTCATGACTGACAAAGACAATTTGTGTCTCAGCTATATAAAAACCTCATTGACGACTAGACTGAGGAACTCTGCATCCTATAGAGCGTTATTATGTGCTTCTACAAGCTGCCGTTATTTGATCCTAATTGTCCGTCCACAAAAAACTGGATGAAAACACTTTTGTTAACTGAACTAAAAGTGAAAACAAATCGAATAACCATAATCAGAACTAAAACACAATTTCATAACAATTTCATAGCCAAAATCTACATACAAATTGAAAATAAAACTAAAAACGCAATAAAACCCTGCTGACTTTGTTCATTCATCCAGACAGTATTCAAACCACTACTGTAAGCTACTGTATGAGCGGAACAATTCAAGTCACATATTTTAGTAAATATGATTATCCATCCCAAACAATGACTTTCACGATGTGAATGTCAACTGATTATATCAATGTATTTCTGTCTGACATTGCCTTTTTTGCACATCAGACAGAGAATAGATCCCACTATAGTACAATCCCATTAAGATCGAAAATGGCTTTGAAAAAATCAAATAAAAACATGATGAGGCAGGGATGGACAACACAGATGAAAAATACATGTATTCTTTGCTCTCAAAAGCATTTCTGGTCTAAAACTCATTTTTTCTCTCTCATCCCTTGTCAGCCATTCGTTTCCCTGTAAACTTCCCTTTTTATTATGTTATGTGATTTATCCAGAGAGAAGCGTTATGTGTGTTCAAACTAGATTCTAGGGCTTGCGTCAGTCCCTCCAGGTCTAGGGCAGTGTGGGACACTGAAGCCTGGATTAATCCTATTTACAGCATGGCTTTACTCTAATGAGCCTGATCTAAGAGACACACTCCAGCCAGACCTCCTGTGGTGATGTCATTACCCACTTCTCTGCCCGCTCCAACTGGGTGCGTCCAGTTGTGCGTCCCTTTAACAATTTGTCCAAAATGTGAAAATTCTGTCATCATTTACTCACCTTCATGTTGATCCCACACCCTATAGCACTATGAAAGATGTTTTGATGAATGTCCATGCTGGTTTGTTTAATATAATGCAGTGGCTCCCAACCTGGTCCTGGAGTATCTCAACAGTTTGGACGTCTTTTTCATCTAACACAACCATTTCAAGTTTTAAAGTCATTACTAATGAGCTGATAAGTTGAATCAGGTGGCTTTTATTAAGGAAACATACAAAATGTGCAGAGTTTGGGACCAGGATTGGGAACCACTTGGAAGCTGACCATTAAAGGGGACATTGGATGCCTATTTTCCACAAGTTGGTATGATTAGGGTTTTCATGAAATGTCTGTAACATACTTTGGTTAAAATTCCTCAATGTTCGCATAAAACAACACCCTTGTCACCTTGCCAAAACAGCTCTGTTCACAGCGACCCATTTCGGTGCATGTCTCTTTAAATGATGATGAGCTTTGCTCACTCTACCCCTCTCTTCTTTTTTTTGTGTATTCGGGGGCACATTATCATCAGAAACAAAACTAATCCACTGCGTCCTCAGTGGCTCTGATGTCAGGAGAATATAAAGCCTCTTATATGTTTGCTCGAGCGCGCAAAAAAAAGGTGGACAGCATACAACTGACCGAGGGCGGAGATATGCTAATACGAGACAGTCCGTGAGCAGTCGTGGGCGGGGCCTGAGCAAATGATGTCATAATACTCACAAATTCAAAACGGCTTGATAATTGAGACTGTTTAGGTTTTTTGGGGATTTTAAAAAGGAGTGAAGGGATTTTTATCATTTTAGAGTGGTGTCTACACACTACTAAGACACATTTATATGCAAATACCATGTGAAAGTCAATTTTCCTTTAACAAAGGATAAGCTGGAATAAAAGGCACCTTAAAAGCGTTTCATCAGTCATTAACACCAATTCCTTTTTGTGGCAAGTCTGAATATGTGTGAGCTATGGCCGAGGGCAAGGAACTTGACAGCACCTGATCATATACTTTTGTTAAATGAGAACAAGCAGTGTGATCATACTTTAAAACAAATACCTTTGGAATAAAGAAGGTCGGTTTGGATCAACATAAAGAAAAGTAAATCATATTCATTTTAGTTATTAGGTGTTCTTTTAAGGTACTCCAAGTGTGCCAGAAAGATATTAAAAACATTTGTTTTGAAATTTTCAACTAGACTTTTTGTGTGCAATATGATGCTGCTCACCATTTTAAATGATGTCTTCATTATCTCCTGTGACTTTATTTTTTTCTGCTTGCCCATAAAAAACTCTAACAAGTTTAAATTTATCTCCATCTCGCCTTTAATAATTTTGTAGTTGTGTTAGAGTTAGTGCCCCTGGGCCGTCCCCACGCTCTCCTTAGGAGTGTTTAATATTTCGCTAATTAGCACAGACTACCACACAAGACACTTTGAAGCTTTTAGAAAATGTTTTTAAAGGATCAATAAGGAAAATTAAGTCCTTATGTTGAGACACTGATTTGCAGTTCAGAGCACCTCATGCAGCAGGCAGATCTTTTGTCTGCAAATCAAAGACTTTGTACTTAGATTCATTTATCAAAGCTAGATCTGAAAGTCATGAAAGCCGATGATGAATTCAGAGTGCTACATACAGAAGATGTACATTTGAAGTCAAAAGTTTACATACACCTTGCAGAATCTCTAAAATGCTAATTATTCACCAAAATAACGTTTACATATAGTTCACAAGAGAAATTAATAGTTAAACTGTCTGCTATTCTTCAGAAAGTCCTTCAGGTACCACAGATTCTTTGGTTTTTCAGCATTTTTGTGTTTTTGAACCCTTTTCCAAAAATGACTGTATGATTTTGAGATCCATCTTTTCACACTGAGGACAACTGACGGAATCATATGCAACTATTACAGAATGTTCAAACGCTCACTGATGCGCCAGGGGGCGAAAACTTTTTGAATTTGAAGATCAGGGTAAATTTGACTTATATTGTCTTCTGGGGAACATGTAAGTGTCTTCTGTAGCTTCTGAGGGGCAGTACTAAATGAAAAAAATATGATATTTAGGCAAAATAAGAAAAATGTACACATCCTCATTTCGTTAAAAAGTTTTCACCTCTGGATCATAATGCATCGTGTTTCTTTCAAAAGCATCAGTAAGCATTTGAACCTTCTGTAATAGCTGCATATGAGTCCCTCAAGTCGTCCTCAGTGTAAAAAAAAAAAAAAAAAAGATGGCTCTCAAAATCATACAATCATTGTTGGAAAGGGTTAAATACACAAAAATGCTGAAAAACCAAAGAATTTGTGGGACCAGAAGGTTTTTCTGAACATTAGCGGGCAGTTTAACTGTTCAGGACAAACAAGGGACTCATGAACAACTATCACTAAACATAAAAGCACACAGCTGTGGATCATTCAGGTAACAACACAGTATTAAGAATCAAATCAAACTTTTGAACAGGGTCATTTTTATCAGTTCAACTATTACTTTCTCTCGTGGACTATATGTAAACATCTTTTATGTGAAATATCTTATTCAGGTCAGTACTAAATAAAAAATAACATGCATTTTGTATGATCCCTCTTATTATGGTAAAATAATTAACATTTTGCACATTCTTCAAGGTGTACAGCATGTAAACTTTTGACTTTAACTGTTTGTGTCGAAATAAGACACTGCGATCATAAGTAACAGGAAATGGAGATCTACCAATGGAGTATCCATCGCTGCATTCAAGCTCAAACTTGATCAAGACCTCACAAAAATAGGGTTAGGAAAGTTTTAGCAGCTATTTAACAGCTGTACTCAGCCTGCACCCATGTCCAGACTATTGTAGTCCATTATAACGTATTTCACCTAACCTTTTTTTTTTATTTACTTATCCTATCTGTGTTATGCAAGTATTTCAATGCTTTAGTGACAAGTGTAATCCTAATTCTAATCCTTTGTTGACTCTTACTATGAAAGATAGAAAGAAAAACAGTTGTGTCACAGATATTGCTTCATTCTGTTTGCACAGTAGCCTAGCATATTATTATGAAACAATTCATTTGCTGACCTGGTAGCCTAGTATGTTAAGGATTAATCTCTAAGCAAACCATCTTGCGTCCTTCATCCTGATGGAAATGAGTTACGTCCTTATAGATCTAAACACAAAGGGTTGGAGTACTGCGTTTTTTTCTTTCTCAGTTTGCTGAGCCACTCACACATACTATAATGGGTCTAAGAGGGTTTATCTGAGACGAGAGCTAATCAACAGTCTCTGCGGGTCATTGTCGATATATAGAGACAGACACAGGACGAGAAAGAGAGGCCCTCTGGAGGTAAAGCCTCTTACTTTCCTTTTATCTCCATCTATCACACTTCTTGACCTCCACCTTCGTTTTTATCTTCAAGTCATTTCCTTCTCTGTATAACCATCTCTTTTAAACCAACACTGCTGTGAGGATGCTAATGCAAAACACCTTACAGAGTCATTTATTCACCGTAAACTTTGTAAACAAGTATTAAAGAAGATAGGATGACATTTTGAAATATTTAATTCTCCAAACCTCTTATCCTCTGGAGGGTCATAAATATGTGAAATTATCACTAAAATCATTTTTAAAAGAAAAGTGTTTTTTAATAATAAAAGATGATGTATGTGCTACACATGCTACACATACAAAATCCATTTTACTGAGTAGGTTAAATAATGTTCTCCCTCTTAAAACAATAGCAACGGCTCTTAGGAGATACAGCTAATTTTAACAAGCTAATTAGCACCGGCAGGCCACTTTTAGTGCTAATATTTTTGTCTGGGGTCTGACTGTCTTCGGATGCACAGATGAGGTCTAAATACAGGGCACACACCAGTGGGGCTATCAGTTACAAAAGGAGGAACGACAGTCTTCAGCTTGTTTGAGTGCTGAGCTATGATAAACTAAGCTAGCCTTCCTCTAAACTACTGTAATACGCTATTTTAGGCTACTAGGAGTGGGAAATTAAATTCGGCGTACGCAAAACACTTTGCTAGCGTAGCATTTCATTCATATTTCGCACTATTTTTGGCATACGGGCTCGGAGCGGTGGGTATGGGTATGTGCTTATAGTACTATGCTAGCCTACTATTACATTACTATAAAGTTCTATTCCTGACACCCAATGAGTAAGTGGTATAAATGGTAAAGAATGTAAAGAGACACTCCTTGGCAGCCATTTTGGAAACAACTTTAGCTGTTATGTAAAACAGTAATGCGTTGAAGTGTCTTGAACTCACTTTGATCCAGAGATGTGAACAGCAACTAGGACTCAAGTTAGATTTTTTAATTAGTTTTTGAAGTTTGTTGAATTAATAGCCTCTGTTGCATGTGTGGTTTTGGTAGTTGTCAAAAAGACTTGTATCTCTATGCTCTAATGTGATCTAGCTGGTGTTTACCTGGTCGCACAGGGTGACCAGTTGACAAATGCCTGAAAACCCTTTGGATCAGTTGAGCCAGGGCCCACTAGGGGGCTTCAGCAAACTTTCTTTTTGTTTCCATTATGGCATAATTAGTGATAGTGAAATCCGTTAGGCAGAGGTTCTCGAATCTGGCCTTCAAGGTCTACTTTCCTGCAAGAGTTTAGCTCCAACCCTAATCAAACGCACCTGAACAAGCTAATCAATGTCTTGAGGTTCACTAGGAAGTCATATAAGTAAGTTTGATCAGGGTTGAAGCTAAACTCTGCAGAAAAGTGGGCCTCGAGGTCCAGAGTTGAAAACCCTGCTGTAGGGTTATTAACTGCCCAATGGCTGTCGATTATCTAGGACAGGGGTGGGGAACGTTGATCCTCGAGGGCCGATGTCCCTGCAGAGCTTAGCTCCAACCCTAATCAAACACACCTGAACAAGCTAATTAGGGTCTTCAGGATCAAGGTTCCCCACCCCTGATCTAGGACATAATTAGTGAAAGACAGTGGAATCTGTAGGGCAGAGGTTCTCAACTCTGGCCCTCGAGGTCCACTTTCCTGCAAGAGATTAGCTCCAACCCTAATCAAATGCACCTGAACAAGCTAATCAGTGTCTTGAGGTTCACTAGAAAGTCATGGAAGTAAGTTTGATCACGTTTGGAGCTAAACTCTGCAGGAAAGTGGACCTCGAGGTCCAGAGTTAAAAAACCCTGCTGTAGGGTTATTAACTGCCCAATAGTTGTTGATTATCTAGGACCAACCATTGAATAAAACCATACTGTATAATACAAATAATCTGACAACTGATAGCTAACTTTGTATCCCAACTCTGTTCCATAGACAGTGAAGTCGTCCCTCCAGACCTTCTCCGCCCACGATCCTTCACCACAGTGCGTGGATCCACCTCTTTACGACGTGAAGCAGACACCTCCCGCCTGTCCGTCAGTCTTTGCGATCTTAACCTGCAACAAGATGATGCCAGGCTTCGACTGCCTCCCGCACCGGTCGCGTGTCCCATTCCTCAAAATTCCATGAACTCCCAGCAGTCATCGCTGCTTCCTCACACCTTGGAATGTGACCTACGTTTCCACCAGCTCCGAGGTGCCCACATCAAAACCCTTAACGAACAGACTGTGGCTCGATCCGAACACAATCGTGAAGAACGCACGCTGGTCTTCACAGATCGCCCGCTGCGAATTGGCGAAACCATCTTCATCAAAGTCATCAAGTCCAGCCCTGCTCGATCTGGGTCTCTCTCATATGGTGTGACGTCATGTGACCCAGCAGTGCTTCGCCCTAGCGACCTCCCTTACAATCCTGAAGCGCTGGTAGACCGCAAGGAATTCTGGGCGGTGTGCAGGGTGCCTACTGCTTTGCAGAGTGGCGATATCCTGGGTTTCCTGGTCACACAGGAAGGGGAAGTCATTCTGAGTCATAATGGGAACAACGTGGGGATGCAGGTGTGTGTGGACAACTCACGACCACTCTGGATGTTCTTTGGACTGCATGGTGCTGTCACACAGCTGAGGATTCTAGGTAAGTAAGCCAAATCTATAGTTGTACATCACATTGTCTAGGACTTTATAAAACCAAACTTAGTGTGCTGTCACACTGGCAGTTTAGTTAAAAATTGGAACAGTTCACAATATTGGTAAAGTGAATGCTGTCATGAAGACCAAAACAGGGTACCAAACTAGAAAACTACAAAACTACCTATAGGAGTTTGCATGCGATAGAGTGATTTCACAAAACGTCATAAACCGGCCATATTGGCGGCACTGAGCATGAGCATGATTTTATTGTTTACACAGTCATCAAGGATATGCAGAGCGAATGTGGGCAGCCATCCCATCATTTTCGAAAGCCTCTGTTTTGGTCCGTTTACACTGAAATGCAACTCCGGAGTTTTCAAACTAAAATGGCGGTGTTTTCGAAAGTCTCCGTTTTTGAGGGTCAAAAACGCTGGAGTAGTGTAAACAACAGGCGAAACCATAGCAAAAGTTATGCATTTTAAAACGAAAATTCACTGGTGTAAACGTAGCCTTATTTTTGGCGTTTTTGGCCTTTATTATGACGAGACGGTGTAGAGCAGACAGGAAATGAAGTGAGGGATTGGGAAGGGTTCTTGAGCTGTGATTCGAACTCGGGACGCTATATGTCAGCATTATGACGACTATATGTCGGCATACTTGCCCCATTGGTGCACTATCAGTGTCAACGGGCAACATTCACTTAACTGGGTAAATAAAGGAGGAATATAACGCCAGCAGGTGGTTTTATGACTATAACTAAATATTGGCCTTTAGATGTTTTCAGGCCAGAACTTTTATCAAACATATGAAGTTCGATACTTAGCAAGTGTTACTAGCATGGTTTAGCATGTGTCTAGTATGTTAATGGCATATTTTAATATGTTGCTCGGAGTGAATTACAGTGTAAAACATGCCATTTCTTGTTGCCAGTATGTGGCAATATGAAAAGTCGTCAAGCTGGGATTCGAACTCGGGACGCCGGTAGTGCAACGACGCATTATGTCAGCGCACTGCCCACAAGGCTGTCGGCAGTGAGACCAGAACTTATGAAACCTGTAAAGTTTAGGGCAGATTGGACATTCTGAAAACCCATGTCAGATGTAAACTGTTGTCATTTCTAATGCGTGTGCAAAGTTGCATGAGTTTTGGAGCATATTTAGGCCCTCAAAAAAAGAAGAAAAATTACAAACGAAGCAATTCCAAGACAATTCCAATTCACACCGTTGATGCTTGGGCCCCAATAATCTCTAAATATACAAAGTATATAAAGAACTTTACAAAACTGTGCTGTTGCTACAGATCGCAACAGAATCACTTCAAAACTGTGCTTATTTGATTTTAATCACTTGAATTTTGTTGATACCAAAAATACAGACATACACCAGTAACCTTTCAGAACACCAGACAGTGCTCTAGTTCTCACCCACACACCTGCGACTGACACGCTCTCAATAAAGAACTAAACAAAGTACACACAAAAACAATACACAGCGAAAAACAGGAAGTATTACAGGAGTTTGCGTAGGAGTGCTCTGACCTCTCTTAGCTTTGGATGCACTCTCCAAGATGCCTGTGTCGCTGGAAGCACATTCCCCTCCCTCCACCAACGCGCTCACCCCATCTCATTAGCATGCGGTGAAGGAAAGGAAATGAGAAAGTGAAGAGGAGAGTGGGCGATTCACACTTCATTTGAGAACATTCATTTGAGAACATTTCTCTCGTTTACATCTCTTCTCTCTATTTCTCATTCCTATTTCCCCTCTTAGCATAATGTTTTTGTTCTTTCAAGATTCAAGGTTCAAAACGTCATTGTAATAACAATTTACTTGTTAGAAAGTGGCCTCACTGTGCTCGTTCAACAGTAACGGCAGAGGAAATATACAATGAAGACATGAAAAATGAGGAAACCCAAAAGAAATAACAGAGCTTGCAAGACTGCAAAAAGAATTAAGTTTTATGTAAGCTTAGGTTTTAGGCGTTGACTCTAGGTAAAGGAAAAGAATTCAGTGCTGTGCAACGATTAATCACGAGTAACTGCATACAAAATAAAAGTTTTGGTTACATAATGTATGTGTGTGTATAGTGTATATTTATTATGTATGTATATATTTAAATATACACAGCACACACACATGCACACACACACACAAAAGCTTTTATTTTGGATGCAATTAATCACAATTAATAATTACACAGCACCAAAATATAACAATATTAATTTATATATTATTACTTATCTCTAAGTAGATGTTATACAATCATGCTTAATGACCGAACCAGAAAATCAAGTGTTACAAAACTGAATCGCAATTCACTATGCAAACATTGATTGTTAGTATGCATACAGTGACTGTCGGTTAGATTTTTTTGGTAATAAATGAAATGCACAAACACATGCATATAATAGACACAATACAAACACTTCCTTCTTGACTTTCTCCATCCCCGATTTGTTGCAGTTTACTGCAGGTGTCTGCTAGCTACAGTAACTGATTGCTTAACGCATGTTTTTTCCCCATGACGTCAGTAAGCGCTTATAGTGACAATAACAGAGACTATATATGATAGTGTATACTGTACATATGAAATATACTTGTTCTGATATCAGTTCATTGTACAGTAATAGTACAGTAAGTACTATTCAGTTTTCTAATGTAAATACATGCAGCTTACACCTAAACAGAATTATTTGACATATGAACGATGTGACTGTTTATACCATGCAAGCAGGTTTAGTCAGTACCCCTTTGGTATTCAAAATACAGAAAAGCCTTTCTGCCATGTTGGCACATAGTGCTCATTTTACGCATGACGAAAGGCTTTACAGAGGCCTGACTTTCTCTAATAGGTTTTTTTTGAACGGGTGGAGGTTAGAGAGACTCAGCTGTTCTTGTGTCCCCGTTAATCTAGTAGAGATGCTCTTGAAGAGGCCTGGCCCTTGTGATCCATGGCCAGTTGGTGAGGCCTAGAGAAGGGGATTTATGATATGTCTATGTGTGGAATGACAAGAAGGCGGAATGGCATGTCAGATCCACAAAGGATCACGCTCAGTGGACTCCACCCCATATATAACCCCTCACTCTGTCTCCATCTTAATAAAGGATCACGCTGTAGGACTAACATAGTGTATGCAAACATGTGAGCAAAGAACACACACACATGTACTGTATAAATCAAACCGCTGACGGGCCTAAAACAAGAGCTTGGGGAATCCCACTGACTCCTATTTAATATTGTCAGATCTCATGCAGAGTAAACGCACACTACACACACACACATACAGACAAGCCTCAGAAGATCATGTGTTCATGAGTTTTAGGTCAGGTTAGTTTTAGTTCAGCCAATTCTTCCTCTCATACACATACACACACACACATATATCAGAAGATTCAGTGTACTAGAAATGAGGTCAGTTCAATTTAATTCTCAGCTCTACAGACTACATTAAAAGGCCCAGAAATCTTACAGTGGCCCTTATTAGGAATGGAAATTGTAAGGAAATTAATGAGTTCGGTTCCGATTCAGATCCCAATTAATGACTTTCCTAATGATTACATTAACAATTCTATTAGAACTTGAACAGACCACCACCCCTCCTCCAAAAATTGGACATGTACACCATATTTAATCATGCGTTGTAACAAAACAATATTTACTGACATTTTTTAATGTTTTCTTTGTATTAAAGTACTATTTAATACAAAACCGAATAGGTATTTTCCACTACAGATTGTTATATGAGCAATCAGTAAATAGGCCGAATTTATTTGTGGTTCAGTGAATATGTCAATATGATCCAAATGAGCATATATTATTCAAGCTGTATAGATGAGTTGTGCTAGTTAAAATGCTGAAAAAGATGGCATCCCATTTGGTCGCCTGAGTGTCGGATCTGTCAACGAATCTCAGGTCAACATGGTCTTTAAAGGTGTCCGATTCAGATTCCATCCTAAGCTCCTGCAGCCAGAACAATGTTCTGAGATTAGTGAAACAAACACCCCCATAACATCCACAAATGCAGCACCTGTGCAGTTATACGTTATGTACTATGTGTTTCTACGAAGAGGTGACACAGTTGCAAAAACAAGCTTGCGAACTCCTTGAGTGGTCAGTTTAAAATATATATTACACGAAAAAAATGACAGCAGTCTCTGATATGATTGGCTTTATACAATATCAAAAATTCAGAAAGCACAGGTCTGCAGTTCAGAAGTTGAGTTTAAAGGTACAGGGTTGCATTTGAATGTTTGTGTCATCACAATCAAAAGTTTGACCCTGTGAACCAATTACATTATTTAAGACTTTTTATAATAATGAAATAAATCACATTAAAAATGTCACCTGTATATATACTATGTGCATTTCCAGGCTCCACTTTCTTGGGTGATGCTCGCGACCCGTCCACCCCTGGCTCGCCCTCTGCCTCGCCCCTCTCGCCCTCAGGCCTGTGCGGAGGAAGCCCAGAGCCCAGTCTCAATGAACGTGGTTGTTCTGCTGCCTTCTGCAGCTCCACTGAAGGTCTGTATTTTCAAGCAACATTTTTTGTCAACAGTAATATTTGGCATTTACGAGCATGAAATTAAGATAATTTCAAGATTCTATGAAAAAAATAGCATTGTATTTTGCTCTTTTTCTGACACAAAGCTTTCAGAAGACTGGGATTATAGTGCACAATTCATATAAATCACTTTATGGCACTGTTGCAGGGTCAGAAATTAACGAGGACAAAAATGCCCCCAAAAGAAACAAAAAAGCCCCATAAATTCAAGACAAAGGGGGCAAAAATTGCTCCTGCACAATTAAACAACGCACTACGTCTGTCGCGATTAAAACAAAATGTGAAAATGAATGAAAAGTGTCAATTTACAGAATTACATTTACTGTAGATTTGCTCCCACTGCATCAGATTGCTTTTTCGTGCTATTTTGTCCATAGTTAAGCCCTATTAACCAGTTTCTGTTGAACTTAAGAATGCATTGGCTAATCAGAGACACTTAGATTATTCAGGGCTGAAAACACGCCAATCCGAGGCGCTTAAAACGCCAGAGGTGTTGTTGCAGACGCATACTCGCAAATTAATCATAAACAACACAGTGCAGATATGAGGTAAATAAAAAATTCATTTCATAGCTTTAGTGTCTATAACGGGTGTTTTTGCATAACTTGTGCTAGACCTTTCTGCCAGAATTTGACGTGCCTAAAACGAAACAAAAATGTTTATATTGTTTTCTATATGGATATTAATAATGATTATTACAAAATATAGAGCAATGATCTACAATCTAATAATGATTTTTGTCATAATATTGCAGCTCTATGAGCTCCTGTTTTTTTTACATGTATAATGTAGATACAATTTTAAACAGTGTATTGTTTTTTAAGTAATTTTGTAAATTTAAGTATTCACTGTTCACTTCCAGAACAGAAATTTGCAGATCATTTACTCACCACCTTGTTATCTAAGATGTTCATGTCTTTCTTTCTTCAGTCATAAAGAAAGTATAATTTTTGAGGCAAACATTTCAGGATTTTTCTCCATATAATGGACTTCTATGGTTTGAACTTCCAAAATGCAGTTTTAATGGCTCTAAATGATCCCAGCCAAAGAAGGAGGGTCTTATCTAGCTAAACGATCAGTTATTTTCTAAAAATATGGACAATTTATATACTTTTTAACCTCAGACGCTCGTCTTGTGCATTCTGGGTCAATACGGTTACGGTATGTTGAAAAATCGTATTTTCTCTTCGAACTTCAAAATCTTCCTACATCCCCAGTGTCCCAGTGTTTACAAAGTGAACGCACAAGGAGGGTCAAACACCCTTTACAAAAAAAAAAGGTAAAACAGCGATGTAGGACGATTTTGAAGTTGGAGGAGAAAATAAGACGGGAGTTTTTCGACATTCCCTGTCATAAACCGCAATACACAGAGTTCACGCAGAACTAGACAAGATGAGCGTTTGAGGTTAAAAAGTATATAAATTGCAATTTTTAGATTTTTTTTTTTGTTGTTGTTTTGTTTGCATTTTGGAAGTTCAAACTCGTGGGCACCATAGAAGTCCACTATATGGAGAACATTCCTGAAATTTTCTCCTCAAAAAACACAATTTCTTTACGACTGAAAAAGAAAGACATGAACATCTTGGATGACAAGGAGGTGAGTAAATTATCTGTACATTTTTGCTCTGGAAGTGAACTTCTCCTTTAAAAAAACATAGTATGGGTTTTATAACCATAAGGTGATTATAAAAAATTGTCCTTACAAATGTAAAAAATGTCCCTGGAAATCAAATTTTGCCCCCTTAATGGAAAAGTTCATTTCTGACCCTGCACTGTTTGTTGTCTTGAACGCCTTATGGGATCTACTTCCCTGGAGCAGACCTAACTGCTATACTGACAAGTAAATGGTTAACAATATTTTCTTGTCATTCTGTGTCACAGGAACAACACCCAACTCGCCTGTCAGTCTCCCCAAATCCCCCACTTTCCCATCGGCCTCAGGCTCATGGCCGGACGAGTGTTCAATCTGCTACGAAAACACAGTGGACACCGTCATCTACGCCTGCGGACACATGTGTCTCTGCTACACCTGCGGTCTCCGTCTCAAAAAAATGGCCAACGCTAGTTGTCCCATCTGTAGGAGAGCTATCAAAGACATTATAAAGACCTACCGGAGCACTTAGGGGGAAACCCTCCCAAACCCAAGTCTCATAAGGGCCATTAAGGATCTCTGATAGATCTCTGTTTCAAGAGAGGGATGGTGTCACAGTTCAGGGACTTGCTCTGGCACTGCATGGGTCTCCGCTCCCATGGCGATGACTTTTGAACCCTTGAACCTTCAAGGCTCAGGCATCCATTCACAAAAGGTCTTTCGTATTTCATGCTCAAGTCTCTGTTGCTATGGTAACCAGTGATGTTGCTGCTTTTTAGAAGCATTCGGCTTTTCAACCGACGTAAGACAGTATCTCATCCAATTCAGGTGGTTGCACATCTCCCATTTCTTCTACCTTCTCCGTGAGCCATAATAGACTGCATAACGGACTCTCATCCATAGCATAGCTGCATATCCTTTAAAGCTGGAATCATATTCAATACGGGGTGTTACAGTTAGTTATTTTTTCCTTCTGCTGTCCGACCAGCTAAGGCACGTTCGACATTGGAATTCATACAAGAACGTCTCAGCGTTTCACAATTTTTGTCTGTGCCGGGCTGAGACAGAGACAGAGATAATGGTACAGTGCTTTCATACCTCACCATTTCATGCTAGTTGTGTAACCGACAGCTTGCCCTTATTACATGCTCTAAAGTGAGTTGATCTGGAGGTCTTTGTGCTTTGATGACTATTTGATCATGTGTTTCGTAACGTAATATGAAGCTTTGGTAGGTAGCAGGTCAGCTAAAGGTCCGCTATAATTTTGCTCATGCGTGCGTTCGGCGAGCAGGACGTTGTGGTGGAATTAAAGAGATATAATTTGTTAAAACAATACACGGGGATGATTAACCAGCGAGTCATGTGGCATACATACAATTATGTAACAACTCATTTAAAGAACATTAATATTGGATATCTTAATTGATCCAACGGTGCTGGGAAATGTGATCTCCACAGAGAAGCGCGGTTGAATAGAGCACCTCATCTCACGACCTTAAAACATGTTGGCCTAATCAAACCTTGATTTACTGTGAACTTGTTCTCGATCTGCCGATCGGAACACGCACGCTCTGGGTTTTCTGCTAAAGCAATTGCGATGTTGCCATGGAGAGCAAAATCCAGGAAAAAGGAAAACAGCCTTGAGGCATTAACCAATGAAAGGGTCATTTGTGGTGAGAGGATATTTGATTTGCCCAGTTAATCCATATTTCTCCCAGCCCCCCCTCCGCTGACACTTTCTGTAGGCCACAAATGGCGCGTATGCGGATAATAGCGAGCGCAGGCCACAGATGAAATAGCAAATTGATTAAAATGGAATATGTTTGGAAAAAAGCTGCCTTGGCGTTCATACTGGTGCTGAGAAAGAAAAAGCAGGGTTCAAGTAGATGATCAATTTCTTTTCGACTCACCCCTAAAGCCAAATTCAACTAGCATTTGACAGCAGACTCCAAGGTTATTTAAGGACAAAAGTATAGAAAGTTCAATATCAACACCAACAGCTGGAAAAGACTCTTTTAGAAATCCAGATTTATAGCAAATAAGCGAAAGAGGACACAATAATGCGCATTTGTGGATGTTCAAGCAGCTCATGAGTAATATCGGTGAACTACAATGGACTGCAGGCTAATATTGTTCATAACTAGCCAGTTAGCTTGTGTAAAGCAATCGTGATGACTGGCGCTTAAATTCATGCTGCTATTAGTATTAGCCAGCTCTCCTTCAGGCAATTCTAACACCGTGTCGAGAAAACGTCCTGTCACTCCTGACAGGATATTCTGTTTTTGTTTGAAGTGGTGATTCACTTTTGAATGTTATTTATGTTAACTAGAGGAACCTGTTAGCATAGCTGTATCTGAGGTGTTGCTATAGCGCTTTGTTTTTATTATTATTCTTATTTTTTCCTCTTTTTTGAATTATTGGACCGAAATTATGATTGTATAGTTTGCTTGTCAGTCCTCTGTGGTTTATACGGAAGTGTATTTCTTGAATTTTGTGCTGGTTTTCTTGTACCCAACCAATCAGGGGCTTCGCAGGAAACAATCAGAACCAGCTTTTGTTGTAAGCAAGATGAACTAAACATTATGTACACTCCCTATGATATCAGGTGTTTTATAACTTCATTGGCTACATATTTTGTTCTGAATTGTCTATTTATGGTGAAATTTTACTGAACTGAACTTGATAAAAGTTCATGCAGTTCTGGAAATGCTCAGAAGGCCCAACATTATATTTTTGGAAAACTTCAGCAAATTGACAAAGTTTTTCATCATATAAACCTTGCACTTTTTTAATAAAATAATTTTTAGTCACTTTAAAAGATTATCAATATTCCCCCAGATTTATTTTTCTTTTCACCCCACTTTTGTATTTTATGTCTTTTGCACAATTTAGGGTGTAATATAAGGGCAATCTTTGTTTCTGTCACTTTATAAAATTTGATTGTGATTTGTTTTGAAAAATTACCAGTTTTGACATCATCTTTCTGTTGATGTTTGGACAAAATGAAATGAATCCTGTTTGAATAAGTGTGCTAATCTTATCCTGCATTTCTATAATTTCTTGTAATGAAATCATTATAGAATGGGATTATTTATTTTACGTTCTCGCTTCTCACTTCTTGTTTTTCTGAGGACCTTCAGAGGACACGCAGTCCTTACCGTCGGGCCACAGTTGGATTCACTTTTGATTGTTGTCGACCCTGTAATGTACTTTATTTATGTACCGCCTGTAGAGTACGGTGTGTTGAATCTGATGTGTGTTGCAGATTCTGTGGTAAATGTCATTTACCTTATTTAGCTTTCCTGTTTTGGAATTATTTAGATATAATGAAAACAGCCATATCCACACACTGGCCAATAATTTGTTTCAGGAAAAAAAAAAAAAAGTTTGATGTTTTGTAAAGTAACCACAAATGGGATCAGGGATTGCATAAATTATCACCCCAACCTTAAATAATTTCAATTTCAGTGTTGATAAAATTTGAATATTTTTTCAATGGTGAAGTTTTTTTATCTTATTATATATACATGTTTTAAAAAATGATTGGGATTGCTTTTCTTTATCCTATTAAATGTTGTTTCCAGTGTGTTTCGTTCACTCATTACCCATTGGTGAACAGTGGGACCAAACTAACAATGAATCAAAAAGGTATGATTCCTCTTTCCCAGGGTTCATTCAAGGGCTGTGATAACTGAATCATCGATTCATAGAGTCCACGAGGTCAGTAGTGATTTAGTCACGAGAAATGTCTCAGCTTATTGTGGCATTCAGTTTTTGACTCAAACCCTTGTTCAGATTTGTTTTCTTCTTAAAGTCTGTGATCGGTTTATGAAGCTTTGTTTTGTCTGAGTCAAAGATGACTGTCAATAAACTTTGCAGATGCGTTTCAGCAAGTGTTGTGTCTATTCTGTGCCCTCTTTGTTCAAATGTAAACATTTATAACACTTAATCAACTGTGTTTAAAGTTCATGTTACACCTCTATGACAAAATACCCACAACTTAAAACAAATGTGATCTCTAACTCCCAGCATCTGACCAAGAATCAATTCAAAATTAAGTCTAAAAATATACAGTATGAACCATGATGGCAACCTGACCCTGAATCAAACATTAAAGATGGATCGTAACAGGAGCGCTTGACATGCCTGAGATCAGAGGTGTGCAGATGAAGGATGAAAGCTGTCTTTGATGCTGTGTTCCAGAGCGGAGAGGAGGAGGACGAAGATCTTCCCTCATAGTTAGGGGAACAAGCTTCTGAGACCAACCTGAGCGACATCCCACTGTGAACACACCATTTCCATCTAGATTTAGTCATTTGACATGTTGGTTCAAGCCTGTTGAAGGCTGCCCCCTGGTGGACAAAATCGTGCTCTACTTTTTTCTAATCGAATCTATATCCCTCATGTGACGGTTATGACAGCGTCTACAAACTATTAGAAATTAGTGACTTCTCTTCGCATATTAAAACTCTATATGGTTCCACACAAGGCGTAGAAATTAAAAACTCACCTTGAAAGCTGCACAAAATTGTGCTTTACCAGTTCTTCTGTTAGGTACTGCAGTCAGCTTTACTTACAGCTTACAGGTTTATCTATAAAAGTTTTTCGTATTCATCTAACGGTTGTAGACTGGTCAAATATTTATCCATGTTTAAAGGAAATCACCTGAAATAAAAATTATATTAACATTTACTCCCTCTTCCCTCGATGATTTTCAGTCAGAATATAAGTTTTCATACTGTTGTTTTCGTTATACAGTGAAAATATTCCTTACATTGACACAGTCAAATTTTCTTTCCACTCGAGTATATTCAATTATGGCGCGTCTAGATTGGTCACGCGAAACGCGAGAACCAATGGGGTTTGACGTCTGTTACGTCAAACCTGGCGCAACGCCGCGCGTCTTTCCGCGGAATATGAAATGGAATGGAAGTTGGAACAAAAATTAGTAACTGGTAGCAACTTAAATCTGATAGTAATAAGGTAGTTAGCATTTAGGACTACAATGAGGCATTTGGCAGACGCTTACACTGCATTCAAGGTACAAATTTTATCATTTCTTGTTTTACCTGTGAATCCAACCAGTAAACTTGCTGTAGAGTGGTGCAGGAATGACGTATTTTTGTAGTCCAAAAGACAGAAATGAGTTAACATTTTAGCACTTGTGGGTCTTTCCTGAAGTCACTGTTGTTTTAAATAGTTCTGTGGTTAGCCTAAATGGCTAATATAACGTCAATCTCAAGATATTTTAATTCTTATTTTATTGTACTGCATAATATACATAAGTAATGCACCCCTGGTGTGTGTTTTTAAAGCTTTTACTTGTCTTGAAAAAAAGCATTTGCTCACATGAGACCACAGAGGTTGTCAAGGACATTAAACGTCAAACTAAACAGGAAAACTTATAGGCTACCCTCTAGCTTTCACAGTTCATTATTGCACTTTTGTAAACTATTCTATTTTAAAATTTCAGGGGCAGTGGTTTTGAAAGACTGAAAGAGTTGTGGTAATTTTAGTGTTGGTGATGTTTAAGTCATGTGTCCATGGTGTACTACCACCAACTCTATAGGGTTTAAAATTAGTAGTGTTATCATGATGAACCAAACGTCTAAGAATAATTAACTTTTGTTGGTCACAGAGCTTATTTTCTGCATTAATCCAAAAGCCAATAAATCAGGGTGATTCTAATTTCCACACAGACCTAAAAATATATCATCACTGCAACATATTCGCTAGTGGAAAATTCATCCATCAACTAGGATTCAATATTCCACGTGTGTGTGATGTAGTCAGCTGGATACTATAAGTGACCCTGGACCACAAAACCAATCATAAGTTAAACTATTTTGAAATTTATACATTATGATATATACATCACCTGAAAGCTGAATAAATAAGCTTTCCATTAATGTTTAGATACAAATCTGGAATCTGAGGGTGCAAAAAAATTAAAATATTGAGAAAATCACCTTTAAAGTTGTCCAAGTTCTTAGCAATGCATAGTACTAATCAAAAGTTAAGTTTTGACACATTTAAGGTAGAAAATTTACAGAATATCTTCATTGACGGAAGATGATTTTTGGCGTAAAAGAAAAATCAATAATTTTGACCCATACAATGTATTGTTGGCTATTGCTACAAATAGACTCGTGCTATTTATTAGGTTTTGTGGTCCAGGGTCACATATGCATGCAAAATCTAAGTAGCCTATACATGGGCCTACTTACTCCAGCAATAACAAGCGTTATGTTAGCACGCTAGCTGATCATAACTTTAGACAGTAATAGCCTATGCTAAATCATTGTTACATGACCTCATCATGTATGTGAGTACTGTCTATTTATGACCTAAGAAATAAAACATGACATGTCCAGTTAAATAAATAAAAATGTCTGACCCTGGACCACCATCTAAAAGCTGAATAAATAAGTTTCCATTGATGTATGGTTTGTTAGGTTAAGACAATATTTGACAGATTTGAAAATCTGGAATCTGAGGGTTCTTAGCAATGCATATTACTAATCAAATATTAAGTTTTGATACATTTAAGGTAGGAAATTTACAAAATATCTTCATAGAACTTTATTTTTGGCATAAAAGAAAAATCGCTAATTTTGACTCATATGTATTGTTGGCTATTGCTACAAATATACCCGTGCGACTGCTTTTGTGATCCCGGGTCACATTTGTGTAATTCATGTCATGCAAGTAGATTTTTTTTTTTCCATTTGCTATAGAAATTTGCTGTGCTATTTCAAATTGTACTTTTTTTTTTCTTTTTGCGAACTATAGCTATCATTGCTCCATCGTGTTCAACCAAAAAAGACGTGTTGGATTTAGAGACATGATCCCTAAATCCTTGTCTGCCTAACACCTGACTTCTAAATCTCTGCATATAAATCTATGGAAGATGAATGTTCTCTCCTAAATGTAGACCAAAGCATGACAGTGAGATATAAGAACAAGGAGGATACATTTTATTGTGTTTTCCTTTAGGACAATGCAAGATACAATGTAAACATAAAAAGGTACAAAAACAAAACGTAAAGTAAAAAAAAAAAACACAGAACAAAAATGCTGAAAATTAAAAGCTGAAGCTGTAGACCTTTACATCTTAAAAAGAAATGCATACAAAATGTAGATTTGGCTGAGCGCTGAATAATAATGCAAGGCCTTTTCTCAATATGTCCAAGAGCACACTTTTTAATATATCTTATGACAAGAGGGGTTTGTAAATATCCAGCCAAACATTCCTTAAATCCAATCGTCTGTAACAGAGAAACATTGTGGCATATCATTTAATATAGGCGTCTTCACTTCCTGTCAGAGAATTCAACTTTGCTTGAAAAATCACTTGAGGAGTAGGTTAATGAAAAGTCTTTTTTGAAATATTAATGAAGAGACTGTCCAAGAATACATGCTATGCAATAAGCAGTCTGTTAAATTGATGTGTGATGAAAGCAAACCTCAAAAACATGTAAATTTCAGAGTGACGCTCATCAAAACATTCTTTTAAGCGAGAAGTCACTGGCCCCGCGTGCTGTTTTTTCGTGACTGTTAATTAAGAGAAGAAGAATGGTAATTAGTGCAGACAGCCAAGCAGAGACAGGGACAGAAAACAGCAAGAGATTAGACCGCCGCAGCATGTTCGCTTTCTGCACTTGTTCGCATCAAAGTGAACACATAAACACACCCTGCCGCCTCACACCAAACGCTGATGCATTTGATTATAAATGCAAATTAACACAGAAAAAGATAAATAAAACCTACCAAACTCCTTTTAAGCACTTCATACATCACGGCGAGCACACATACGACTCTCTCCACCATAATCCATGCCTAACATAGGCCTACTTTCTTATTATCCAGGAAAGGTCGCATGAAATGATTACCGCTAGAATTAATCAAATGTTTTAGTAGAACTATAATTCATCCATGACTTTCCCAGGTTTGAAACTCACAATTTTAAAATTCCCTGACATATCCTGGGTTTCACAAGCCCTGGCAAAGACATCCGACACAATGGATCATGTACATTCTTACAACTTTTGTAGTACACCAACAAGACATATAGAGGCCTCAGTAAATCAAGCCATTCGCTGACGCAGGAAGCTCAAATGATTCCTCTTGATGATGTTAATACATCTCGACATGCTGTGAGCCATTAGAGACACGATCAATCTATCTCGGCATCTGATCCGAGCCCCCAGCAGCTCGACATCCACAATCAGTGTGACATTTGTATTCACGGCGCTCTTCTCAAGCATCTGTAATTAACCGAGCACTCGGGTAATGTGATTTCACAGCGCGCGTGTATTCCTGACACTGCGGTGGGTGAGCTGGAGACGAGCAGTCCTATTCTTTTACACATTCTGTCAGCAACTTTTTAATTGTTATAAAGAGGTCTGCAGCGGCGGCGATCTGGGGTGGGTATCCGTTTGCAAGTTTCTAAACCTCAGCATGTATACTCAAGCACTGAGATGTGTTTTGAGAAACAAAGGCCTCGAAGACAAGGCTGCTCACTTGAATTAAGTTGCAGTCGGTTTTCCAACATAAATAACTAGTGTGTTTCTCGAGCGCTGCGCCTCACCAGTGCTATTATGACAATGCGGTGCCACTGTGACATCATAATGAGCCGCTGCTAGCGGGAAGCTTCTCTGAAGTGCCAATTATCGTGAAAAGCCTTGCTTTTCTTTTCACAGCGAACGCTTCTTCAAGTCCATTAGAGCAGTTTAATCATGTCTAACCTTACCTGACTGGATTCCCTTCTAACCAAACATCATAAACAAAACATTCCCTCTATTCACCTTCACTTTCCACCATTTAAAAACTCCCGTACACAAACCACCACAGAATACACCAAACAAACAGGAAAAATACACCTCACAATCTTTTTCGTAAAGTAATATTCTACTATTCCGATTCAGAAGCTTAAGAAATGTTCCAGGTTCTATACTAAGCGTTGTATACTTTGAGAACCAAATCATATAATTGTATTAATATAATAATTTAATCAGTACATTTTCATAAAATCTGGTTACAACCCACTGATGGTTAGGTTTAAGGGTGGATCTTTCATGCTTTTGTTTAAAATTTGTAAATTTCAGTACGAATCACATTGTATGAATACATGGACCTTCAAATTCACAAATGTGGACCTTTTTCTAAAAATTTTACGTTTCTGTATCAATCAGTTCGTACAAATTCATGGATCTTTTCCTTCATGCTAAGATATTTCTAAAAATTTTAAGTTTCCGTATGCCTCACATTGTACAAATTCATAGATCTTCGAGTTCGTAAAGATGAAGCTTCATGCTTACATTTTCCTAAAAATCTCAAGTTTCTGTAACAATTACATCATACAAATTCATAGACATAGAATTCCTGAAAGTGGAGCTTCATTCTAAAAATGAATCACATCGTACAAATTTAGTGACCTGCAAATTCAGTGACCTTTAAATTCATGAAGGTAAATCTTCATGCTAAGATTTTTCGAAAAAATTGTAGGTTTTTGTATGAATGATATTGTACAAATTCATGGATCTTGTACTTTCGAATTCATGACGGTGGACCTTCTTGCCAACTTTTTTCTTAAAATCGTACATTTCTGTATGAATCGAATCATACAAATTAATGGATCTTTGAATGGATGACGCTGGAGCTTCGTGCTTCATTGTACGAATTCATACAAAATCACTATCCCTCATAAATAAGTTACATTTTCTTGAGATTGGGTTGGTTGAAACACTGTCACAGAACCTGGAACATTCCTGTAAATACATCCCATACATTCTCCCATATAAACATAAAATCAAAAATGTGATCATACAAAAGGAAAACAGAAAACACAGCATTAAGCAAGAAACTACAGCACACCTAAGAAAGATGAAGACATTTCAATTCCCACAAGAAGCTCAAAGACAATCACCCATAACCCTCCTCATTTTCAACCAAAGTGAAATTCTCCATTCTTATGTTCAAACTCTCAGTACAAGCATTCCGAAAGCGTAGTAAGCTCTGACAACAATGAATTCAGACAGGAAGAAAAGCAAATATATGCAGTCCACGTTAATTGAAAGGTGTGGAAAGTTAAACCTGGATTTTCAGAATAAACTTAAAGCTAAAACGGAACTTGTTAGTAGACTAAACAAAACTGAAAATAAATCTGACAACGATACAGTATGTAAGTCGATTGGGATTTAGGATTGAGTTTGCCATGGTAACAGTGGAATGTAGGGGGCGGATGTGGGGAAGTTGGCAGTGTGTGATGCGGCGCTCGTATAGCTGCTGATGGACTGGCCCCACCATCTCAAATGTGTCATTTGACAGGCTAAACTGACAAATGCCTCGCAGAATCAGATATGCCCATGCTTCCCTATTATTTCCATACTGATTCACCACGGGTCTGTAAAGTCACTAAACCCCTTAAAGCAAGATGCGGTTCAGTAGGTACAAAGTATGAATGCAGAAATCAAGTCATGGTTGGCCGGTAAACTGAAGGTGTCCATCTATCAGGGCATTTTAACATTCAGCGTAGCATATTTGAACACACATTGATATATTTTGACTTTTGAAAAAAACAATGGGACAAAACCAGGCATTATCTGACAAAAAATTGTCAGAATTATAAGTAAAAACTGATTTTTTTCAAGGTTCTTAATTGGTGAGATGCCTGTTTTTGTATTGCACATTTCCTCATTCCATCTGAGTAATGTCAAAAGTGAACAGGAGAAAAGAAGAAGAGGAAAAACAAAAGTAAAACACAATACTGTTCCTGAAAAAAAAGCATTAAAATTTAAATAAATAAAGAACACAAAACAAAGCTAGCAGATACACAAGTAATATGAGATAAGAACTAGTTTGACACTTAACAGTTCCCTTGTAAATCGTATAGGCGCAAATGAAGAAAAAGCGAAGTGTTAATGGAGCTTAGCAACATCCATCACAAGCGCTGCGCTGTAGTGAGTCGACACATTTCTATAATGCCATCGTCAAAAAGAGAGTTGCAGTTGAGAGTGCAATGGCTTCATTTTCAAATTTAAAAGTTATAAACAAATTAGAACTTTAAAATCCCATTATTGCTGTTTTTTTCTCTGAACGATAACATTTAAATGAAACACTCAAATTAAATTTGGTCCAGTCACAATTAGGGATCCACATATACTTCATAACTACAGAGCCCTGCTGTTTTTAATTATAAAATGTTATGTCATTTTACTGCTGGCTTTTAATTAGAAGGATTGACTGATTATTCTTCAGAGTTTTTGTAATGTCAATTTAAAAAAAAAAAATTTAAATGACAATATTTTTTTTCGTTTAAATAATCTGGCATTATATGTGGATCAATAACGAGAAAGGAAGTGTCCATAGTTGCTAAAGGTGCAGCAATCAGCTTGGTTGAACATGCATTTCTGAAAAACAAAAATATATATGTGAAAGCATGGTCACATAATGTGAAAAATGTTCACAAGAATTGTTTTAAAAATCTACTTCCAATTTTAAGACAGCAGGAGACATTATTCATCTGCCCTAATTAATACAGGCCTACATAAGAGACAAAAAAATCATCTTGGTAAGAAAAAAACTCAGAATATAGCAGTAGCCAATTACTACAGAACTACCAAGAGTTTCAAGTTTTAAAAGAGAGTGTCAAATGACAATAAAATGGCATCTTCTCAAGACAGTTAAAAAACATTTTTAAAAAACATTAAAAAATTATAAATACAACAAAAAATAAATTATATGCTGATGAAGTGCACTGCATCTTTAAACCAGTGCATTCAAGAAAAAGCTCAAATGCACGGATTCACAACAAATGAACGACTTCATTCATCATTATTGTCCATGTGTGATCACACAACAACCAACAAACAAGACAAAATAAACAATTTTCTGCTTAATAGAATATAAACTGCAATCTAGCAGGTAATTAATGTTTTAACTGTTTAACACTAAAATACTGTCCAGCAGAAAACTAAATCAAATAAAAGTCGTGCTAAACTCAATTAAGAGCTCGCACTATTCATTAGAAAAATATTTCAGCAGTCTTGAACATCAACTGTTTGATGCAGTTGTTAATGAACACTATTTGATCGAGTAAGGGGGAAGTAATCGTTCTGAGCTCAGATGTCGATAAACAAGAATTAAAGATTGGACTACGGACTAAGATCGTCAAAACATAGTAGTTTCAACTGCTTATTGTGTAACTTCAGATTCAATACTGCCCAGCAATATCGTAACGTAGAAATTAACCTTGCATATTAATGTGCTTTTCTTTGGGTTAACAAAAATCAAGTGCTTCCAGATATAACAATTAAATATACTTTGTTCTCAGTTCTGAAACCTCGTTTAGGTTTTGCTGAATACACTGTATTTATTTGTACCCATAAAATAAATACTAACTCTAAAACAAACTAGCAAATGTGTCTGCAATTCATCTTTGGTGTGATCACATTTTGGGCTCAATGTTATGTCACTACTTCCCTGGGATAAAATGCTGAACAAAGTAAAGATTTTCCAGTCCTGATTTCTTGAATGAACAGATTTAGCACACACAGAGCAGCAATATCTAAAGTCCTGTCCTCTGAAGCTTTCTACCCTCCTAATATAAACAGATGCACTTTGTAAACTAAACTTGGGTTTAAACCCAATAAGTAAGTGGGCATAAGGTGATCTATGCATTTAGCTTTCACAGAATATTTTCCT
Source organism: Labeo calbasu (assembly GCA_019740295.1). NCBI lineage: Eukaryota > Metazoa > Chordata > Actinopteri > Cypriniformes > Cyprinidae > Labeo > Labeo calbasu. Next base: position 42,074 of record JAHKKF010518336.1, read on the forward strand.
TTAACGTGTTTTATTTATTTTGGCCTGAATGGGGAAGACAAAAGAGACTTAAACATTGACGACCTGCAACTGATCAGGACAGGACGTGACTCAGTTTTGATGCGTTAGGATGTTACAAGAAAGCAGAAATACATCTCTAAGGAAGGTATAACACAAACATCAACACAAAACAAATTCTAAAAAAAGATACGTTTTTAAAAAACGACAATCAAAGTTATGCTTTGTTTCGTTGAGCGCACTCAATGCTAAGATAACATTTGATGTTGGTTTTTTGTTCAAAATTTTTTCGACAGGAATTTCTTGTTTTCAAGTGCTTCAGATTGGATTTGCACTTTTTGTTATGCACCTATGCTGAAATCATCTTTCTCTCTCGTTAATGTTGTAACAAAAATAAGTTGTTGCTTTCTGTACTTGTAGGCCTATGGCACTAAGTTGAAGTTTGGTATTTTCGTCGCTTCACTGGTTTTTTGACCGATTCCTCTTAACATTCAGTGAAAGATGTTCGAAGGCACCCATTTGGCATAAAGTTACGGCAGGTATTTTGCTAAACATTCACCTGCATGACTCTAGTTTTAATGTAAACTCCTTTCTAAAAGGCTCTGTCCCTCTCGTTTCAAACCAAAAGTCCTTCAGGCAGTTCGTCTTTTTACATTTTGATTACAATTGTGCATGTTTAAAACATTTTTGGGGAATTACTTTTTTCTCTCCAGGTAGTTAGATGGTACCCAGCCTTTGCGTCCCTGTAAGCCATCGAGAACCTGGCAGTACCACCATCCATTTGGATTCTTCTCCAAAACTTCAAGACTGGTGCCCTCCGAGAAACCCATGGTCTCTTCGTCACCACGGTAGTCAGCAATAGATACGTAAACCTCTCGAAGGTTGTTGTGAATGAGGTGTGTCTTCTCGATGGGCTTGGGTCTTACTGTAGAGATCGGAATTCCGTTTCTTTGGGCAATCAAGGGGCTTGAGCTTCCGGCGGGTGCTGTAATGGTGGTCCCAGACCTGACCCGTACGTCGGTCACCGGCTGCGGTCGAACGGCGGTGAAGGAGGAGTTTCGCCTTACGCCGCCTGTGGATCTCATATGGTCGCCTGCGCCCAGTGATTCATTTCTTCTCAAAGACCCTGTGTGGATGTTGGTGTCCTTCAGAGGCTGTGGTGCAGATACAAACACCGACTGCGGTCGCACTGCTGCCTGGCGGACACCGTTCCTCATCCGTACGCCTGAACCGTTCAACATTGCTGTTGGTTTGCTAAAACCCCCTGGTGGTTTAGATGGGATTGGTGGGCTTGGATTACTCATACTCCTAAGGTTCTGCTGGTTTAGGTTGTTGAGTGCCTGAACACGCTGCTCATTTTTCTCAAGGCTGTTGGACTTGTTGGTGCTACCGAGATCAACAAGGGGACCATCACGGGATTCTTGTACACCGACATCATGGGTATGCTTGACTGGCTCCAAGTAGAAAGTAGGTGCCCATCCCTCATCATCACCCCAACGGACATACCACCATCCACTTTCCTGCTTCTCCAGCACCTCAACCTCCACACCAGCTGGGAAGCTGACCTCCGACTCTTGGGCTCGTTCGTAGGCATCCGTGGTCCTGTAGAGCACGCTTTCATGGTCGGATTCCCCACCTCGGCTGCCTTTGGAATAGACACTGGAGAGATCGGAGGTACTTCTTGAGGAGATGGAATCCTCAGAGGACACAACGGAAGCAGTCTCGGAATCTTCACCGCCACGTACTGCGCGGATCGCGCTTTGCCGAAGACTTCCGGTGGGTCGAAGCTGGCGGCGTAGGCTGCTAATATCCATTCTTTCGGGACTCTGTGGCTCTGACTTTGTGAGGAGAGGTTTGGGTCGCACTACTGGTTTGGGCCTGGCTAAGGGGCTTTGACCAACCCGGATCTCCACATCTTTTCGCATGACAGGCTCTCTTTTGGGATTGCGTCCTGATTCGTCTGATGATGATTTGGGGCTGTGTCTCTCAGCACGGCCAAGAGAGTGACTCCGGCTTAGATCCGGCGTTACCTTCCGTAGGGGCTTCCCTCCTCCAGAGGAGGACCCGAAGGGTTTACGACCCAGTGTGAGACTCCTTGGGGTATCTGAATCGCAACCACTGGCAAAGTCATCAGAGGAGAACCTAAAGCCTTCATTTTCATAAATCACCTCCTCCTTATTAACATCCTCCAATGAGTTTCTTTTCCTCAAGGGGGAGGTCATCACTTTTAGTAAAGGCGATGCTTTGCCAGCCTGTGCAATTCTTTCGGCAGCTGCCGGGTTGCTTTTGATTTCAAACTTACGGGGCTCTGGTTTTGGGGAATTATTTGTTTTTAGTTTTGGAGGATTGCTGTCCAGATCGGAGTCAAAACCAATGGCGGGAACGTCGTATTCCGGCTCCTCGTAGACGCGCTGAGTGGGGGATTCTGGAGCTTTGGAAGCGGAGCCAACCAGAGAAGTTGATTCCTCAGAATCCTGTTTTTTGACTGGTGGAGCAGGGGGTGGAACTTTAGGGCGGGTAAGTGTGCTGGTTCGCCGGCTCAGGTTGGGCTTCTTGCGTTTATCAATAAAGGAGCAGGGTGCCCAGCCCTCCATATCCCCAATCTGGACATACCACCATCCACTAGAATTCTTCTCTATGACCTGAAGACCACATATTACATGATTACAATTGAAAAAATATATTTATTATACAGTGGGTTTCAAACATCTGAAACCATTAATGGTCTATAATACTATTTAGTTTTTGAAAAATAAAATAATAAATAGATTATAGTAAGGATTTATCAGCCTTACATCAGCCTTTTGTCCTCCACGGAAGCTGATGCCATCTGAGATACTGGACTGAAACTCTGCTATGGTGTAGTACTCCGCTTCCACAGTAGGGGCCTCTGGAGGTTTGGGCAACTGAAATGCCTTTGAAGTATGCATTGAAGAAGAAAAACATTACCATCTAATAAGTAAAAGCTGCAGTCTATGAATTTAAAATAATAATAAATGATTTTGGTCCACTTAACTTACCAGATTTGTATCTCTTCGAGGCGGAGGTTTCTGTCTGAGGTTTGGAGATCCTGCCAGTTGAACACAAAACATGTTATTAACTGCTTTACAGCTCAAGACAGGAAATATTACTGTAGCCTAATCAAATTTAGAACCTGGAAATTAAGAGAGTTCGCAAGTTTTTCCTTTTTGCCAAAAATGTATCATTTTCAAAGTCAAATTGGAGCCAAACTGGATTACAGTGCCATCAGTAACTCTCATTAGGAGAGAGAACTTTAGAGACATGTTCCAACACACTCAAGCATGCTTTCACAACAAGCATTTAAAAAAAAAAAATCCAAATGAAAATATTGTAGTGTGAGAAATGCGATGGCCTGGTTATGACTGATTAAGTAGTGAGAGCAATGATGATCTTAAAACAACATTACATTTCTCTCCTTTGTCTGTTTAAATGTCATGTTTAATTTTTTTTTTTTACGTTTTTAGTGCCATGCATATAGCATAAACTGCAGTCCCATCAGTCTATGGAAGTTTTAGCCAAGACCAGGAATTTTGGGGATTGTATGCTGTCTGGTAAGAACCTGTTAAGGTGAAATGATAGTGTGTGCATCGTACCATCCACAACAAAACAGATTTACAAGAATAAAACGAATGTAATGTGAGCAGTACAGCACTATGTGATTTTTTTCAGTTGTATAGTGTACATTTGGCATTAGACAAATAAGTAAGCACAAGAACAAATAAAAAGCAAACAAACAGCAGTTGACAGGCTGAATGTTGAGCAACAGAGACAGCAAATGTGTCACTATCAAGGTACACAACACCCGGACAAAATGTTAGGAAACATCTGTTTACCACAAAGAAATGTTACCTATGGCATCAAATCCTATGTGCAAAAATAACAGGGACATAAAAATATTCATTATATAAAATATGTCTATATAAATGTTATTATTTAATTACTACAGCAAGTGAATAAATACTGTTGCATTTCTATTCTATTATGTGAACGGTGTATACATTTAATTAAACACGTCATTACCCAACTCTTAACTCACCTATCTCAACTCTGTGTGGTGCCACCCGGGCTATAGCAGGTGACCCCGGCTCTGCCCTGCTCTTGTTCTCCTGTAAGGCGGCGCTAGATCCAGAGTTCATTCCCAAACCAGTGACCACTGTGTGTGCCACTCCAGCCTCTGGGGCATATGGGATAGGTAAACTGATTTCACTTTTGGAGATGTGGCGCTCAGGGCTGGTGGGCTCTCCGTCAGTCTGAATGTCCTTCTCGCTTACAGCCTTCTTGTTGAGGAGGTTACTGATCTCCATTATGTTTCCGATGATCTCCACAGGGCCAGTCAAAGTCTTCTTTCTTGGGGAAAGGTCATCTTTCAGTTTCTTCAGGTATGAGGCTGGGGCCCAGCCCTCTTTACCCTGATACCTGCAACACATTAGTAGCAGTATTATCTTTCCAAACATGAATGCTGTGCATTTACCATTCTCATACTGACCACTAGAGGTCAGCATGATATTTTAAGTAAGATGAAGTCAAACGCTCTTTATTGACACATATCTCCCTTTATGTAAAACGGATGTAACGTACACTGATGGAACTCATATATGAACATGTAAATCATTGCAGTGAGGAATGAAACGTTATCTTAAAGTAGAAGTTCACTTCCAGAATGAAAATATCCTAATAATTTACTTAGCCCCATGTCATCCAAGATGTTCATGTCTTTCTTTCTTCAGTTGAAAAGAAATGAATGTTTTTGAGGAAAACATTACAGAATTTTTCTCCATATAGTGGACTTCAATGGGAGACAACGGATTGAAGGTCCAAATTGCAGTTTCATTGCAGCCTCTACACGATCCCAGCCGAGGAATAAGGGTCTTATCTAGTGAAACGATCTGTCATTTTCTAAAAAAAAAATTACAATTTATATACTTCTAACCACAAATACTCATCTTGCACTAGCTCAGCCTCACACATTACACATGTGGCGTAGGTGGAAGTACTGACCCAGTGTTTACAAAAGCGAACATGTGAAGAAAATCAAATGCCCTTTACCAAAAAAAGGTAAAACAATGATGTTGGTTGATTTTAAAGTTTTTTCACCCTACCCTACCTTTTTTAACCAAAGTACACAGACAGAGAACTAACCGCACGTGACTTTTCCAATGTGATTATGTAATGCGTGAAGACACGCATGCGCATCGCAGAACTAGTGCAAGATGAGCAAATGTGGTTAAAAAGTATACAGATTTTTATTGTTTTTAAAAAATGACAGAATGTTTAATTAGATAAGGCTCTTATTCCTCGGCTGGGATTGTGTAGAGCACTTTGAAGCTGCATTGAAACTGCAGTTTGAACCTTCAACCCGCTGGCCACCACTGAAGTCCACTATATAGAGAAAATTCTTAGAATGTTTTACTCAAAAAACTTAATTTGTTTGCGAATGAAGAAAGAAAGACATGAACATCTTGGATGACATGGGTGCAAATTATCAGGAAATTTTCATTCTGGAAGTGAACTTCCATTAAAACATCTCCTTAAATAATGAGGACCAAACTGATTACCTGATGTACCACCATCCCTCCAGGTTCTTCTGGATGACCTCCACGGTTACTCCTTTCTCGAACCCAATCTCATCCTTTCCCTGACTGGTATATGCCTGGACGGTGACATATTTCTCCTCTAAAAAGACAGATAAGGGAAAAAGAATGAGAAAGGACTTTTTTTCCTTTGCCTTTTCAGTGGTCTGAAAAGGAGGTTGACAAACGGACTCAAATGCTAACTTTAATTTATATTTAAATTTTAGAACTTTCTTTGAAAAAAAAAAGCAGAAGAAAACCACAAAGTTTGCAGTAAGACCCTTCCAACACTCACCGTTCACCACAGGAACAATAACACAATCATCTCGCAATCTGTCATTAATATTAACATTAACAAATCCTCCATGAGACAGTGGGACTAAAGTAAAAAAAGTCTTTAATCTTTCTTTTGACCTGTTAGATTCACCCCGTAAGAGAAAAAAACTAATCATGACCAGTTTAATACTTCAGTTTTCCATTAAAACCTCCTGAGATCCTATAAAGCATTTCTCCTCTCCAAAAGCTCACATATAACATCATTCATTGTTTCATCATTGTTTACCTACGACATAACTACGTTTAACATCTACATATCAGACTCTGATGTCTTTTCCTTTGCGACTATAACTTACAGTCTGCTCAGAGCAATGCTATAAATTTAGATGTACTGAAACCGCAAGTAAGAAATAGAAACAGTGCTGATGAAAGATATATTAATAGTGGGAGAATTGTTGAAATAGAAAACCAACAAAAAGAGAGATGAATGTCCTAAATCTAGTTTTTCTAAGCAGTGAATAACTCGATATGCAAGCAAATGACATGAGGTCAGGACAGTTAGTCACTCTCTTTCAACACTTAATGCTTTCCCAGCAAGAGACAAGCTGGGAAATCTGATAATTGAACATAAGACAGAGAAGAAACTACCCTGTGCTGATCTCATCCTGAACGTCTGACCTAAAACCAACATTAAACAGCTGATCACAGGCATCTCCTTTTGAGCTCCAGAGTTGAAAGTCATAGTGTTCATAGATTAAAGATCTAGTAGAGTGAGAGATGTCAGGATAGAAATGCAACAGCCAAAAAAATGCCTCAAAAACACATTTTCAGCAGTATTTTGGACTGTTCTGGATGGTGGAAAAAGTCAGGTGGGTCCAGAACACATTACTTCAGTTTTGCATGCACTTGTGGAGCGGTGTGCCAACAAAGGAATTTTCTCCCTCAGCCTCCGTGACCTAAAAACCACTGTGATGTGTACAAACGAGTTAAAAGAGAAAGCGATTGCGGACACAGATCATTCTAGCTATCACATTGATCTTTCTGAAACTCGCTTGCTTTAGCATTTCATACAAGCTAACCAAAGGCTTTTACAGGATCCAACAGACTCTGTCTGAATCTGAGCTGTTCCCGCTGCTGATTTCTACACTTTCTGAATACTTCATCAATAAATGAAAACTGTTCATTTACTCACCCTTTTATCATTCTGAACCCTTTACAACTCTTTGTTCTACCATAAAAACAGACAAGGCTGATTGAAAGTGAACGGTGAGCATGTTTTGTCAAGCTCCAAAAATGATTAAAAGGATCATGCAGCTTTTTGTGCTATATTCGGAATCCACTGAGCACACGTCATAACTTTATATGAGGAAAATACAGAAATTTAAGTCATTATCCACTTATATTCCAAAAAAATATTCAACATCAAGACTTTCATGGTGCTTTTATGGTGTATTTTTGTTATTTCTGGAGCTTCACAGCTCCTGGTCCCCATTCACTTTGTGGAAAAGAGCAAAAGAGCCACTCTTTCTGTGGAATATGATAGCGCTGTGCAACTATTAATCACGATTAATCGCATCCAAAAAAGTTTTTGTTTACCTAATATATGTGTGTGTACTGTGTATGTTCATTATGTATATACACTGTAAATACATACAGTGTATAGTTTGAAAATGTATTTACATGTATATATTTTATTGATATAATTAATATTATATATAAATATATTTAATATATAAAAGTAACATTTTTTCTTAAATATATCCATGAACGTGTGTATATATATATATATATATATATATATATAGACAATACACAAAGAAATACAAACAAAAACTTTTATTTTTGATCCAATTAATCATGATTAATTGTTGTACAGCACTAATATCGAAGAATAATACCTATAAATTAAATACTGGTGCATTAGGGTGAGCAAACAACAGTATTTTCATGGTGAATCATATTTGCATGAACTTCCTTAGCTGTAACTGAGGATCCAGTGGCATTGAAGTAAAAGATTGGAACCATTGTGGTGCAAAAGATGTTTTTTTTTATCCAAGATCATTAGTGTCTTTCAAGCAACCGCTCTGAAACAGTCACTACCTCTGACCTGTTTAGAAGGTTGCAATTTGTGTTTATGGAGAAATAAATTCTCTCTAAACCACTGGCCGCTCTTTGTCTCCAGATCTTCCGTGGTGCTCTCTGACTCATTAGTATGTATACAGTAAAAAAAAAATCAAGATTAAATGCAGTCACACACAGCGAGCCAATGACCTACTTCCACACTTTCCACTGTGAGTTTCCAACAACTTCTCCAATGATGCAGAGCAAAGTAAAAGAAAAATAATGAGGGAAAGGCAGTCACAGAGTTACAGTAACAGTGTCACATTCAGTCTGAAACCTGAATACTTCTCCAAACCTACATGAGTTCCTATCACAAGAGAAGAAAAAACAATCCATGTAAAATCTGACCACAGTTTCATCCAAAGCCCCAGTGGTTATTAGTGGTGGTTTCTGAAGAACGGATGTTTGGACACACTCATCCCACAAGATAATAGTGTCAGGAGACATTCACCTACAGTAGCTCCAGACAGGTTATTTTTAATTCCTCTGCCACTAGGGAAAAGCTCTGAGCAAATGCTTCCACCAATTCCAGATCCAGTATGCTCTACTTAGCGCCATGTTCATGATGTTCATGGCATGTTTGCATACTTCAAGGCTACACAAATGGAAAATTGCAGGAGCTACAACCAAAGCTTGGAGGTCCTTACTTTTTATGACTCAACACGAAACAGCGGATCTCCACGGAGACTCCTCACCATACAAACACACATTTCCAGCAAAGGTCTAGACATTAATCTTCATTTGAGGTCTGGGTGTTTAGAATCAAACACTGTGATTTTGAAAGGTCAAACCTCATGTGTGATTCAACTCATCCTCTACCTAGAGTTTATACACTGTTTATAACAATAATGTGACAAGTAGCTGAACTGCAGGATGCCAGATCTAGCTAAATTCAGCATTCTGAATTCAACATTATGAGATTCTCTCTTTGGCAGAACACCAACAGAAATTTTAAAGAACGTTTTTGTCCAGTGGAATCAAGATATTGGTGTTCTGTAAAAGAAAGAAGGCCATACAGGTTTTGAATGGTGTGAGGTAGACTAGATATCCCAACTGCATTTTGATTTTTGGGTGAATTATCACTTTAAACTTTCATACAGGTACATCCATGTTGCTTACATATTTTTGGAGCCCAGTTTGTGCTGATTACAATGTGATCAGACATCAGCCATTAATATGTTTTTATGATACTGAAAAAAGCACATGTCCGCTGTTGAAAAAAAGGTCATGAGCTGGTTAAGATGGTCCTTAGCTGGTCATGTGCTGGTCCTAAGCTGGTCCTAAGCAAGTAGCTCCTGCTTAGGACCAGCACATGACCAGCTTAAACCAGCATCCATGCTTCAAAACCTACCTAACCAGCATATGCTTTTTTTTTTTTTTCAACAGTGTCACGGCATGTCAAAACTTCTCCAGGGCCCCAAAACACCCTCAGATCCTACAGGGTTAACTGGAATAAGATACAGGTCAGTAGTTTAGAAGAGAAGTAAGAAGATCAAACTGCCTGACCAGCATTTTGGTCCACCAGCTAAACCAGCAACAAATCAGTACTAACTAGCATAAACCAGTCTTAGGAACAAGTTTCTGGAACTCTGTACTCTGTATTTCAGAATTACATTCTTCGAAACCAGTCTTCATCCTGAGAAGCATCTTGAAAAAAAGCTTATCTACTGTTTTTGTCATCTAAAACAAACTTAATTATCTCATTTTGAATACATACACACATAAACACAAGCAGAGACATAAAGCAAGCAAAGTATAATAAAGATTTCATAATGGCTTGCATATGAAACAGGACACCCAGCATGCTTTGAGAGCCAGATCCAGAAGTCGGATGCAGAAAGAGTGTGTTGGTGTGCATTTCCAAGCTAATCACTGTAAACCAGCACGAACACACAAACGCACCATGCAGATTGGTCACACACGTGAGTGCTTGCATGTGATCAGTCTATGCAGGGCATGCGTGAGTGCATGTGTGTTCACCTCGACTCTGTTGGCGGTTGACTATTCCCCCTAGTGTCCATCTCCGGTCGAGCCTCTTCAGATGAGCCTTACGTCTCTTAGTAACTGACACAGATGAATGAGGGCAGCGGAAAGAGAACAGAGACATGACAAACTCAACATAAATAACTCAAGAGGAACACTGGTATTAGTATAATGAAGACAGATTATTATATGAAAGAAAAGAGTTTTGGAATTGGTTAGGAGAGTTCTCCGCTTGAACGATGATGGCAAAGCAATGGAGGACTTGGATTAATACATGTGTTATTAGATTTTAGTGGCGCACGTTATACCGTGGGATGGTAAAGTCTGAAAAACTGATGGTGTTTTTTTACTTTTTATGGTGTTACAGAATGGAAACTTCATATACAGACGCTTTAATACTCATCAGCTGCATAGAACTTAAGAAACCGTAGAGGATCTAGTTCAAATAAAGTTCAACCTGCAGCTACATTCAGAAATAAAGTCATTTTGGCCATATGGGAAGGTAAATTGCACCTCTGGATCAATAAATTGTGTGCATGTGTGAGGAAGTATCGATCTGTCTAAGACAAAGATAGTAGCGAAAGCTTTATCTCCAGCCTGACCACTCCTAATCTTACATATTGAGCCTTTTAGCAGCATACATTTCAAGACGGAGCTAAAAATGCAGTTGGCTAAGACAGGAAACTCAACCCAGGAAATGCTGATGGCAGCAGATAATTGAAGTGTGGACAGTAGAGGAGGACACATTTAAAACGAGACTACAAGGTTCTTTGAGTGTGTTTTATTGCAGCGAGATAAATGGGTGTTTCTTCAACTTTGGATAATTTATGTATTAAAAGCTGATCATCTACCATATCTATTTTGGAAATACATGTTATGGAGAATGAATGAACCACATAAATGTTTCGTTTCATTGATTTATTTGAAAATTTAGAGTGAAAATGATAGAAATAGTGAGAAAATATTATTGATTTTTTTGTGTAATAATGCCAGTAAATGTCGGCGCCAATGGCCTCGTGGTTAGTGCACCGACATGTAGCGTTGTTACGCTGTGGCCGTCCCGAGTTCGAATCCCAGCCCGTGGACCTTTCCCAATCCCATCCCCTTCACTCTCTCCCACTTTGCTTCCTGTCTACCTACACTGTCCTATCTAATAAAAACGCTGAAAACACATAACAATGCCAATAAATAAAACAGTAAATTTGGTGTGAATTTTTATTAAATAAATACTAAATTAATTAATTAATACATAAAAAAAATGCTAATGCTAAACAAATAAAATAAAAACAACAAACAAATAGTGTCAGAAAAAAAAACAAAAAACAAATAGAAACAAATCTAAAAGTTTTAAAAAATCCAAAGGGCCAGAAGTTCCCATAGTCGAAGAAGGACTCAGAATCAATGTGGTGTTAAGTTATGACACACTATGAAATACAACCAATGTACTAATGCAACCTTTTAGAGGAGTTATTATGCATTAACACTTTCACAAAATAGGTGTTGATTGTTCAATGAATGCGAAACAGATCATATTATACTGGTGTTGGTCAAGATTTCTTGGGGAATAACAGTGTTTGTGCACATGTTCAAAAGGAAAAAATGAGAGAAAGTATATTTAGTGTGTCCTACCTTCTCCAGATCTAGATGTTCCCAGGTCCAGATCATCTCGGGTGCCGCTCTGAGAGTCCAGGTACGTGGCAGGAACCCAGCCTTGTTCTTCAGCTGTGCTGACAAACCACCAGCCTACAGACACAACAGAAGAAAAAACATCCTATATTTACACAAAGAAAATGATGCATCCATGCCTTGCAAACAAACACTAATGCACAAACATTTAGTTTCCACTAATCTGATGGGAGGAAATGTTTTGGCTCCAGTCATGCTCACAAACACTCTCTCTCTGGTGTTATTTAGTTTCAGGCGATGTGTTTATGAATTCTGTGCACTTCCTGTGTAGCATTTGGGATCAATTAGACCTGACGCTATCATAAATATCAAAGCGGGTGGACATGGTTTTATTTGTATTCATAGTCAGACATGAGGAAGGTTGGATGTGTCTGACATGTTTTTAGCAGCTAACACGATGACATGTTTTATGGACTAATATGCGTGTGCTTGTGTGTTTTTGGCCAAAATCACCTCATCAATTAAATTTATGCCTTTCGGTTCCTCCTTCATGTGTCTGAATAAGTGCTGAATTTGTTAAATGTAGTGTCAGCATTATGATTTGTCTCTGAAATGTGGATTATGACAGGTTTTTTTTCACATTTCCACTATAACTCAAAGATGATTCTGTGCAGCTTTAAAAACAAAAAAAGACGGACAAAGACAATCAGTGAAACACCAAGAGAGACCCATACAACCTTCATGAAAAGGTCATCTGGGTAAATTAGGTTTTGGAATTATAATCATAAATTTGGCACACTTACATAAAAATATATAGCCAACGTAAGTGAACGCCAGTGATGAAAATTCAAAACGGTTCTCCAGCTGAAACACAGATTCGTCTGAACGAGCCTGTTGCCAAGGTAACAGAGTATTGCTGGCAAGCTGTTCATAACAGTGTGATGTCATCAGTCAGCAATAATCCAGCTCTGACATCATAATAGTACAGAAGCATGTCTTTTGACAGGGCGCTAAGTGATTAACACCAAATGTTCTAAACACCACCATGGGCCAATAATGATGTCAGAACACCCTACATTCCAGAATACACTTATTCACCCACATCAAACACGTGAATACTTACATGTGCATTAAACTGACAAAAGTGACAGTAGTTATTTTAAATTGTAAAACCATTTCATAATATTACTGTTTGTGAACAAACACATGCAGCCGTGATGAGCATAAGACATTTTCCAACCCAAAACTATTGAAAGGTAACACATTTGTTTTTGCAATATGCAAGATTTCCGAAGCGTTCTGTGGTGGACATAATTATCATCTTCAGTGTGTTGGAAATAGACTGTGGTCTTGTCTAAGACCGTAAACCAAGATCTACATGAAGACCAAAGCTCAAGTTGAGACCCAGACCCAGACCATGTTTATGTGGTCTCAAGACCACACGATGAAGACTTCAACTTTGGTATTACCATAATACTAAAAAAAAAAGATTTTTTTTCTTCAAAGATGCATTAAATTGATCAAAAGTGACAGTAAAGTCATTTCTATCATGACAAAAATTTACAGATAATTTACTCACCCCCTTGTCAACCAAGATGTTCATGTCTTTCTTTCTTCAGTTGTAAAGAAATTATGTTTTTTGAGGAAAACATTTTAGGATTTCTCTCCATATAATAGTTTTCTATGGTGCCTGAGTTTGGGCTTCCAAAATGCAGTTTAAATGCAGCTTCAAAGGGCTCTATATGATCCCAGCCGAGGAGAAAGGGCCTTATCTAGTGAAACGATTGGTTATTGTTTGTACAAAATTGTACAATTTATATACGTTTTAACCTCAAAAACTGTGTATTCCGGTAAATGACAGTTAGGGTATGTCGAAAAACTCCCATCTGATTTTCTCCTCCAACTTCAAAATCACCCTACATCGCTGTTTTACATTTTTTTGTAAAGGGTGTTTGACCTTCTTTGCAGGTTCACTTTGTAAACACTGGGTCGGTACTTCTGCAGCGATGTAGGAAGTTTTTCGACCTACCCAAACTGTCATGAACCGGAATACACAGTTGATGCAGACAAGACAACCATTTCAGGTTAAAAAGGATATAAATTGTACATTTTTTAGAAAATAACCAACTCTGGGGCACCATAGAAGTCCACTATATGGAGAGAAGTCCTGAAATGTTTTCCTCAAAAAAAAAACATAATTTCTTTACAACTAAAGAAAGACATGAACATCTTTGATGACAAGGGGGTGAGTACACTATCTGTAAATTTTGTTCTGGAAGTGAACTACTCCTTTAAACAAATACAGCCTTGGTAAGCAATAGAGACTTATTTCAGAAACATTAAAAAAGAAAAACTCTGACAGACCCCAAACTTTTGAACAGTAATGTACATTTTAAACCCCAAAGAAACACTGACTCTCATTTCAAAAATTAAATGGTGATGCCAGTAGTTGGAAGACATGCACAGAGACATGGAAATCAAAAAAAATAGTGCTACATTGAAGTCAGTGTACAGTACAGTGCTTACATACAGAAATCACAAGATTCATTTGAGTCAAATAGACCACACTGATCTGTACCACCCTGACACAGCAGATCTCTCTCACAAATGCACGCACACACACACACACACACACACACACACACACACACACACGAGTCGTATGAATTTGCTAATGAATTTGTGAGAGAGCTGAGAGCAGGTTGTGGCCACCCTGCCTGACTGACCCTCTTTGAATGAGATACTGTCTCCCTGTTTGTGCACACCAGGAACCGTCTACGGCAAGCACAGAGGGTCAATTCAAAATAAATGCAAAATGGCAAGCGTTGCATGGAGTTTAGCCATCACAAAGCTGCTTTTCATTGGATTCGGCTTGTGTTTGTTTATCTATTTGCATATATGCTATAGGTGTGTTTCATCAACCTTCAGTACAACTTTTCATTAAAAGCTAAAAAAAAATTACTAGCACTTCATGAAATTTGTTTAAAATGATGTTTACACACATACTGTAAGATGAAGGCTCTAGTCTTATGTCTAGTCTGATGTTGCATCCACACCAATAGGTGTCAGTATACATCCAAGACAGCATAAACAAAATGTAAAGGCATTTTAAACACTGGATCTCCAATCAAGCTATAATCAATATGAACAGTCAGAGAAACTGACTTGGCTCTTCTGATCTGAGTTCAGCTGGGAAATCGGACTGATTCTATGTGTTGTGCCTGCCAAGTTTCAAAGCTAAACTCTTGTTTAACAGAGCAGAGACAAATTCTTTCACCAAAACAAAAGACACGCAGAGCTCAAGACAGACAGCAGGAATGCTTCTTTGATGGTGAAACGATGTACTCCTCTGAATTCCTCTGCGGTTCAGGACGTTATGATCGTCTCACACAAAAACAGACAACAGAAGCCGTTCTGCTGAGATACAGGTGGGCTTGCTCTTCAAAGCAAAACAGACTAATAAATCTTACACTGCATATCTGCTTCTGAGAAATGCTTCTTCTGAAAACTGCATGTGTGTGCCATGAACTTTGTTCTGATACACATGGTAGGGTAGTAGGTCATGTGAGCTTTTGTTTATGTACACGGTTAGATGAGATGCAGACATGATGGCACGACCACAACAATTCTTGTGCAATTCATAATGTCAACTACTGGCTCAACCAATGCTATAAGAGGATGTTGTGTGCATTCGCTTTTGTTGTATTGAAGAGACTAGAGCAATGTGAGCATTCTTCAAGATGTGTTCTTTTGTATTCAGTGAAAGGAAGAACAAAAGGTTTGCATTGACAAAAAGGTTCATTGCAACTAAAAATGGATTATTTCACCTGATATTTGTGTGTATATACACTATTATCAAAGCAATGCTCGTGTTTGAGCAATTCAACATGTAGGTAAACCAACTGTATGAGCTTTGGATCGCATATTCGGTTGTAGAATTAAAGGGTTAGTTCACCCAAAAATGAAAATTAGCCCATTTTTTGCTCACCCCCAAGGCATCCTAGGTGTATATTACTTCTTTCTTTCAGACAAATGCAGCCGGAGTTATATTAAAAATTATTCTGGCTCCTCCAAGCTTTATCATGGCAATGGGTGGGTGTTTCTCTTCAACAGCCCAAAACAAGTCCAATAAAGTGCATCCATACATAATAAAAAAGTGCTCCATACAAACTGCAACACACAACACCTCCTGTAGTGAATCGATGCATTTTTATAAGAAAAATACTCGTATTTAAAACATAATAATCACTTTTCTCTAGCTTGCGCTAACAGTACATGAAAGTCGCCCTGGATGATGACGTAGGATGTTGACGTTGCGACGCAGATGCGCAGTGGAGAGCAAAACAAAATAACAGTCACAAATTAGAAGTACAAAACGAGGATTTGTAAAGAAAAATGTCAGAGAAATATCGATATAGGATTTTCGACAGACTGGTTTTCCTTTGCTAAAGTTAGGAAACTTTGCTTCCTTTGCTCCTGTAAACAAACACTGGTTTTCGTGAGAATCACAGGCGCATGCGCTATGTATAAGTCCTACGTCATTTACCCGGAGTGGCTTCCGAGCACAACTGTTAGCACAAGCAAGATTAAAGTGATTATTATGTTTCAAATGTGAATATTTTTCTTACAAAAACACATCAATTCACTACAGGAAGCCTTTATTCACACCCCGGATCCATGTGAAGCACTTTTAATTATGGATGGATGCACATTATTGGACTTGTTTTGGACTGTTGAAGAGAAACACCCACCCATTATAAAGCTTGGTGGAGTCAGAACAAGTTTTAATATAACTCTGATTGTATTGGACTGAAAGAAGAAAGTTATATAGACCTAAGATGCCTTGAGGGTGAGTAAATAATGGGCTAACTGTCATTTTTGGGTGTACTAACCCTTTAAAGGCCAATTTAAAAACTATCATAATTTATGCAATTCCCTTTGCTGCCACTAGGAGCAAAGAAACAACAAACATTACCAATCACGAATGAATGAAAGAAGTAACAAAAGAATGACAGGAAGAATGAAAAAACTCAAAGCTGAGACCAAAACTCAAGTTGAAACCTATACCATATTTATGTGGTTTCAAGACCACATGGTAAAGACTTCAACTTTAGTATTATCACAATACATTCAATTTTACTTTTTTGCTCATTTATCCAGAATATTTGCCTCAAACAGATGGCAAACAATGAATAAGTGGGCGAGGGAAAGAATGTACAGACAAAAAAAGGAATACAAAAATGATTTAGCAGAAAAAAGAAAAACAAGGAAGGGAAGAAAGAAAGAAAATGTGACTAGGTAAATGTTACTAATTTTCCCTCCTACAGACTGTTTTTTTTACCTACGAGGTTCATGTGTCTTGCTGCAGCTGTTCAGTCAAATCAGCTCACTTTTACTCACTTTTCACACACTCACCTGTTTTTAATTGTTTTGTTTAGCTTTTAATTTGAAAGTATTTCGACAAAAACAGCAGCATATACTGTAATACACTAAAAGTCTGAAAATGAAGACTTGATTACGATGTCATAATACCCTCAGACAGCGCCTTAACCAACATTAATGTGTTTCAGACATTTCACCCCCCTTGTCCTCAATATTTGGCCATATCCTGTAGAATGACACTTTCTGATTTGAGTTTGTGTGATATAAGTTTGATGTTCAGCTCTGATCATCCAAAAATACAAATACATTTCAAAATACAAAAACACATTAAACTGAAATGAATGAGAGGAAAGTAAATGCAAGAACCGTGAGTGGCTGAACGAAAAAGACAAAGA